>CABHPR010103702.1:4227-18803 GCA_902168415.1 Peromyscus melanophrys | reverse complement strand
CTACCCTACTGACAGCTGCTCCCTTTTCCTAGGTACTATGCCTGCCTCTGTGGGCACGAGGAGTTGGTGCGCTACCTGTTGGCTAACGGTGAGAGAGGGTTAGGGCCTGACTGTAAGCTCTGAGACCTTGCTACACATTTGCATGCACCCTTGATTTCTTGTTAACACCCCAAAGTCAACAAATGGTACCCTCTAGCCCTCTGTCCACTTTCCCATGTCACCTTTGACACCCAGAGCAGTCCCAGGGCTGTGTCTGGACCACACCACCACTGGTCTGCTAAACTGCTCTCTTGCCCCACCTACAGTCTGATCCTCATATTGCAGGCAGGAGGATCTTTTCCACAGTAGAGCTGAACGGAGTTCAGGAGTGTTTGGGGAAAACGCAATTGGGCATGGTTGCTCACACTTGCAGTTCATTCACTGGGAGAGAGGAGAGTTGAGTCAGGAGGACTATCTCAAGTTCAGAGCTAACCAAGGCTACATTGTATGACCTTGTTTAAAAGAACAAAACAAAAGGATAAAACTGGACTTGCCTGTGAAACTCCACAGGACCCACTCCTTAGGTCTCCCACCTGCTGGCTGCCCATCAGCACCTGGTCCCTTAGTGTCCCACTGGACTGAGCCATCTCCTACCTCAGATCTTTACAGTTACAGTACCTCCTGCTTAGACTGGAGTTCCTACCTAGATCTGTGCACCTCTCACTTAATTCAAGTCCCTGTACTTAGCCACCGTACTGGCCTGCACAGCCTCCCCATGTGGCAGCCACCACCATTGTCACTTTTGGTTCTGTTTTGTAATAATGGCAGCTGTCGCAGACTAAGGTGCTCATGTGCCCCACTAGTGTTCAGTTGGGGCAGAGATCTGCTAGTCATCGAGATGGATGTATACTGGTCCAGCCATCCAGTCTGTACTTAGGCTGTGAATCGTCTGATATGTACTCGTGAATATACCTACATCTAAGTGTGCCTTTGGCCTTCACAAGGACTCAAGGGTTGCCTGGGACACCTTGGGAAGGAAGGAGGGCCTCTAGGGCTTCTGGACTCTACCCGTGGGAGCTGGGGAGGAGGGGAGGCCAGAGATCAGTGTCCCTTGACTTTGACTGGTGAGCATTGCACCATAGGAGCCCGCTGTGAGGCCAACACTTTCGACGGAGAGCGGTGTCTCTATGGGGCGCTGAGTGACCCCATTCGCCGTGCACTGCGCGACTACAAACAGGTCACTGCATCCTGCAGGAGGCGGGATTACTACGATGATTTCCTGCAGCGGTGAGCTGGGGGCGGGGCTTGCAGCCTTGGTGGGGTTGCTGCGCACTCTTCAGTGGGTTCAGGTGGGCGGGGTGCATTGAGTGGTCTTGATGCAACAGCATTTGCCTGAGTGATGCATCCCTTCCTGGCTTTCCCCAGGCTTCTGGAACAGGGCATCCACAGTGATGTGGTCTTCGTGGTACACGGAAAGCCGTTCCGAGCGCACCGCTGTGTCCTAGGTGCTCGAAGCACTTACTTCGCCAACATGCTGGACACCAAGTGGAAGGGCAAGACCGTTGTGGTTCTCAGGCACCCGCTGGTACGTCTGTCCGCCTTAAGGGAGAGTGCTGACTTCTGGGCGAGCAGTTAGCTCGTGCTGGGTGGTGGCCTCTGATCTCTAATTTCTGCTCTGCCCACAGATCAACCCGGTGGCCTTTGGGGCTCTGCTGCAGTACCTGTACACAGGTGACTGACCCCCTGGGCTGGGACAGCAGTGCACCCAAGGTGGCCCTGAGCTGACGTGTCCCTTCTAAGCTACTCACCGTTGGGGAGGAGGGGTGTGCCCGGCATGCAAGCATCCTGACTCCCGGCAGGGTGCACTGACTTGCTTGCTTGGAAAGAACACATCCCATCCACAAACTGAACAGGTCTTAGGTCCTTCTGGATGAAGAAACCCGGGCATTGAGTAGGAATCACTCTCGGGCCCTGACCCAGCCCCCTGTACCCCCAGGCCGCCTAGACATCGGTGTGGAGCATGTTAGTGATTGTGAACGTCTGGCCAAGCAGTGCCAGCTGTGGGACCTGCTCGAGGACCTGGAGGCTAAATGTGAGAAGGTGTCCGAATTCGGTGTGTACAGGGTCTCAGGCCATGGTCTTGGGTTGCAGCCAGTTTTGCCGGTGGAGCTCTCTAAACCCCTGCTGTCCTCTCCCTCAGTGGCTTCCAAGCCTGGCACATGTGTGAAGGTGCTGACTATTGAGCCCCCTCCAGCAGATCCCCGGTTGCGGGAGGATATGGCACTGCTGGCTGGCTGTGCCCTGCCACCTGAGTTGCGGGTACTGAAGGGCATGCTGGCCTGATGGGCAGGAAGGGTGTCTAGGGATGGGGCTGTGGAGGGTAAGCCCCACAGAGTTGGGTTCCCCTCCTAGGCCAGCCCGGGGAGCTGCTTCCCTTTCATGAACAGCTTTGCTTTGATGAGTGCCTTTCCTCTGCCAGGGTGACCTAGGAGAGCTGCCCTTCCCATGTCCCGATGGCTTCAGCAGCTGCCCTGATATCTGCTTCCGAGTGGCTGACTCCAACTTCCTCTGCCACAAGGTGCCTGTCCCCCTCCTATCCCTGCTCGGGTTAGCTCCCTGGGGACAGATTCCAGCCCTGGTACTTTCTGAACTCTTCTCCCTCAGGCTTTCTTCTGTGGCCGCAGCGACTACTTCCGGGCCCTGCTGGATGACCACTTTCGAGAGAGCGAGGAACCTGCAGCCTCTGGGGAGCCCCCAGTTGTCACGCTGCATGGCATCTCCCCAGAGATCTTCACTCATGTGCTGTACTATGTATACAGTGACCATACTGAGGTGTGGCACCCAGTGGGAGGGCAGTGGGGAATGGAGCCCTGGGCTGTCAAGGTCCTTGGGGTTCTGGGCTCTTGGGTCATTCCTGCCCTTAGCTGCCCTAGAGTTCTTGACTCAGGCCCTATGAGTGGCAGTGGACAGTGCCAAGGTTCCCTGTGTTGGTGTATATGTGCACAGCACGGTAGCAGGGCAGCATGCAGGAGAGAAGTGTACTTTCCATTGGTCTTGAGAGACCAGGTGGCTTGTTGGGGACCCAGGTGTCCCTCTGTCTGGCTTCTCCAGGGCATTTCTGCAGACCTTTCCTCAGAAGGTAATGTTTTGGGCCTGGTGGGCCATGTGGTATCTACAGGGCTACTCAGCTGGGCATGCTGTGCTCCAGGAAAGTTCTTTGTAGGAATGGTGGCCCTGACTCTCAGGCTATGGCTCCCATCCTATCCTGGCTTTGTCCTCTACAACTGAGATGGGGCCACAGGAATGTGTGTACCTGCATCACTTCCTGTTGACCCCTGTCCTGGCCCTCCAGCTCCCGTCACCCTGCCCCTCTGTTAGGTTCGGCCTCCCTTCTGCCTGCTCCCTCACTTCCTTTCTCATCATCTGCCAGTCACTCTGTGGTTGACTCTGTCATCCTGAGTCACAAGCTCCCCCCGAAGAAAGCTTTGTTCCCCAAGAACATTCGTACTAGCTCAGAGTGGGAATTGGCTTCTGAACACAGTCCAACAGGAGATTAGTCTCTGGGAGCTCTGTGATCTTAGTTACATACCTGCTCAGTGCTTTGGTATATCCCCTAAGAAGATGGAAGATAAGTGCATTTCCTTGAAGCTTGTGCACATGACCATATGACCACAGGTCAATTAGATGGCAGGGTGGCATTCTGAAGTCTAGTGGCATAGTCCTTTTTTCCCTCTGCTCAATCCCTGGGCCACCCGAGGTCAGGCTGAAGCTGAACCCTTGGTCTTTCTCAGCCAAGGCCTTAGCTGTCCCCTGCTCACATCTGTGTGGTCTCTCAAGTGGAAGGAGCCATGCCCATACTTGTGGACTAGAACCGGAATCTCCAGCTCACTTGACTAACAGTTTTCTAAGGCAGACATGACTCTCTCTACTCCGCAGATGAGGAAGCAGGCACAGAGGTGAAGGGACTCACCTAGAACCCCACAGCTGGGTGTGAGGAGCTCAAGTCTAGGACTGAACCCACACTGCTTCACCTGGAAGGGCTCCAGCCCTAAGCACTGGCCTGCCTTAGGCATGGGACCCTCTCCTCCCCAATCTCTTCCATGCATTGCACCCTCAAAGACCTGGGCTAGGCTCCAGAGCTGTGTCACTCGTATTCCCACTGGGGCCTCCACCCTGGGCCCTTGGAGCCCTTGGTGATCACTGGTGTCCCTGTGTCCCTTCTTGTTTCACAGCTGCCCCCTGAGTTGGTCTATGACGTGCTCAGTGTGGCTGACATGTACCTTCTACCTGGCCTGAAGCGGCTCTGTGGCCGCAGCCTGGCCCAGCTGCTGGAGGAGGACAACGTGGTGGGTGTCTGGCGCATAGCCAAGCTGTTTCGCCTGGCCCGGCTGGAGGACCAGTGTACTGAGTACATGGCCAAAGTCATTGAGAAGGTGGGAAGGGGTGCAGAGAGGGGAGGCTGTGAGGGCAGGATGCAGCCTGTGCTGGGATACAGCCTGCCTTGAGCCTTGTTCTTCGGTAGCTGGTGGAGCGAGAGGACTTTGTGGAGGCGGTACGGGAAGAGGCGGCAGCTGTGGCCGCCCGGCAAGAAACAGACTCCATTCCACTTGTTGATGACATCCGCTTCCATGTGGCCAGCACAGTCCAGACCTACAGTGCCATTGAAGAGGCGCAGCAGCGGCTGCGGGCACTTGAGGACCTGCTCGTGTCCATTGGTTTAGACTGCTGAGCCCTTGCCGTCTGGCAGCCCCTGCAGCCAGGGCTCCCACGGTGACGAGCACGTGTGGTGTGTGCATGCAGCAACTGTTGCTCTCGCATGCTTGGTGGCATTACAGTGGACAGAGGGCACTCACTGGGCTCCTGGGAACCTCACAAGGTGTTCTTGGGATGAGCCTCCTCCCCTAGTGCACAAATAAGCCCCGAGACTTGGGGCTGGCACCACTCAGGGAAAGCTGGGGTGTGGTAGGCTTTGAACTCAGTCCCCTCTCGCCCAGCATCCCACCTACTCCCTCCTGGCCTTCACCCAGCCCTGGCTGGCTTTGACTGTTTCCATGTACAGGGTTGGATAGGAAGCAGGAAGTGTGTATGGCAATAAAGCTTGAATTCACTGTGGAGACCTGTTCCTGTGTTGGGGGACAGCTTGGGAGGACAACTTTGGGGAGTGGAGCTGGTAAGGAGGAGAAGCTGGGGACTGTAGGTTGGGGGTTTGGGCAGTCTCAGCAGGACACTCTACAAAGGGTGACCCAGAGGCTTAGAGAACAGGTTCCTTTTTTTTTTTTTTTTTTTTTTTTTTTTTTTTTTTGGTTTTTGGAGACAGGGTTTCTCTGTGTAGCTTTGCGCCTTTCCTGGAGCTCACTTGGTAGCCCAGGCTGGCCTCGAACTCACAGAGATCCGCCTGCCTCTGCCTCCCGAGTGCTGGGGTTAAAGGTGTGCACCACCACCGCCCGACTGAGAACAGGTTCTGAGCCAGTAGGCCTTTACCCCTGCCACTTAACCACAGCAGGTCTGACTCCATGACCTAACGACACAGACCAAGACATTAGACAAATACCAATTCCCTGGATGCCCTCAGGTCTACGGACCATGACCCCCCTCACCCACATAGACCCCTGCTTCGGCTCCAGTCCTGAACAACCAGCTGTGCTTGTTACCCTAAAATGT
The DNA here is from genome assembly GCA_902168415.1 of Peromyscus melanophrys. NCBI lineage: Eukaryota > Metazoa > Chordata > Mammalia > Rodentia > Cricetidae > Peromyscus > Peromyscus melanophrys. The sequence continues at coordinate 13,163 of CABHPR010103702.1, read as the reverse complement.
TAAAGATCGCCCTGTCTTTGCATTTCCAGAACTTTCTAGATTTCCCCCCCTTTCCTTCACCAATGTCTTTTCATATGTTTTGCTCTTGTATGTTGGTCATACGGAGGAAGATCTGAAGCTGCAAGCTGGGCCAAGTTGCCTTCAGTCAGGTTTTCTTTTTCTTCTTTTTTTTTTTTTTAAAGATTTATTTATTATGGATACAGTATTCTGCCTGCACAGAAGAGGGCACCAGATCTCATTACAAGTGGTTGTGAGCCACCGTGTGGTTGCTGGGAATTGAACTCAGGACCTCTGAAAGAGCAGTTGGTGCTCTTAACCACTGAGCCATCTCTCCAGCCCTAGTCAGGTTTTCAAGCAGAGTGTTGCAAAGATGGAAGGCAGGTGCTCCAGAACCCACCACAGGCAGGGGTTTGGGGAGGGGGGGGGATATAGATGGATGGCGGGGTCTCACTGGCTCTGCCTTTGTACCTGTCCCTACCAGGGCCTGGGTTGCTACTGAGCTCCAAGCTGGGGAGATGAGTTCAGTGTGTGCTTATCTGAGAAGGCTAGGGCCACTCCTGGACTGTGGCAGGCCTGGGTGTTCGTGAAGCATATGCAGGAGCCACCTGCTGGGAGGTTCCAGTCAAGCAGGGGTGTGGCAGTGACTTGCATCTTTCAGCGTTTACTTTGAAACCACAGGGACAGGGAGGACAGGGACTAAGGCCACACCAGGTCAGGATGTGTGGCCTTGATTGCACAAGGTTAAGGGAAAGCTTTAAAACCGCATGCATTTCTTCCCATGTGTGATTATTTATTCCATCAAGTCCGTCTTTTGAGCAGATGTTATTTGAAATCAGAAAGTTTCCATTTTCCATCAGATATTAATAACACAAGCGAAGGAATTCCAAGTGCCCTGGAATCCATATTCTCCAGGTTTATTGAGCTGCAGTCAGGTTACCAAGAGCCAGGCTGTGGCTTAGAGTGGAGATGAGTTCCCCAAACACCGCATACATGCCCATTTCCTCACTTTAGCATAAGGCAGAAACCTGAGTGTTGCAAGACACGGCCCCCGCCCCCCCAGCAAGACCACCTCAGAGCCAATATCTGATGCAAAACACACAGGGGTTTATAGATAACAAGCAAGCCCGGGCTTGGTCTATGTCCAACATTTGACTGCAACCGTGGAGGAGGACGGCCCTGAGCTCTCAGAGTGAGGGATTTTTAAAGGGAAAAACCGCAAGCAGGGTGGTACAAGCCTTTGCATCGTATGATTGGGTGAGGGTGTGTAGCCTTTGAATTTACTGGTTGGGGGTTACAGTTATTTTGGGGCAGGCCTGGACAAGTCCCAGGCTCTGTCCTTGAGCTGCCATGAATGCTGGCTGGCCTCGCACGTTCACATTGACCCATGCACGTAACTCTAAGTTGAGGAGGGGTCCCAGACAGTAAACAACTGGCTGAACCTTGAACAGTCAGAGTACGTGCAGAAAGGGAGCTACTGCAAGGACCGTGTCTTTTGTTCATGGCTCTCCCAGAAACTGCTTGCTCAAGTCTCAGAAAACTGAAACTGAGGCCTGATCTCTGAGAGAAGACTGAGCAGCCTGTTATGGCTGCTTGATCCTTTCACTCCCCCCTTGAGTAGTAGTGTATCATCCCCAATCTTGGAGATGTTTCTTTTTTGGTAAAAGACTTTATCATCAGGGTAGTAGATTATTCTGGAGACTAATTGGACCAGGATGTAAGTGGTTTCCCATTATCACCATCAAAGTGAGCTTCCCCTTACTCGGTTGTTGCCATCTGCAAGTGTGTCATGGGTTTGGTTCAGGGGCTGATACTGGGATTCCAGCATCCTCAGTTTAGTGGTACCCAGACAGAAATCATCATTCAGTTAAGGCATCAATGACATAAGAGCCCACAGTGATTAGCAGAAGCGGAAGGGCCAAAAGCCCTGTGATGGCTGACAGAGGGTTTTTTTTGTTTTTTTTTTTTTTTGTTTTTTTCTTTTCCTGCATGTAAAAGCAAAGAGCCTTTATTTCAAGCTCTGGAACTTGGTCCCTGTCTGTCCGACACAGCAGTGAAAGCAGAGAGCCCTGAGCTCAGATGGGGCAGAGTTTTTATCATAGCAGAGGTTGGGGTGAGGGGATTTCCAGGGTCCAGGACTCTGATTGGCTGACAGTTGTCTAGGGGTATCTGTAAAACAAAAAAATAGGTGTGTGCTAGTCAGGTACTTCCTCACCCCTGGGTGAATCCCTGGGTGGTATCTGCTTAAGGCTTTTCCTGGATCTGGGTGTTGCCTGCCAGTATGCCTATCACAGAAACTGTGTCTAGGCCCCTAAGCCTGTCATGGTTGCTATGTGGTCAAGCTGTTTTAGGGCCCCTACACATTCCCCGCTTCACAAGTACCAATGATAGGACTCAATCATGAGTCCTTGCCGGGCGGTGGTGGCACACGCCTTTAATCCCAGCACTCGGGAGGTAGAGCCAAGCAGATCTCTGTGAGTTTGAGGCCAGCCTGGTCTACATAGTGAATTCCAGGAAAGGCGCAAAACTGCACAGAGAAACCCTGTCTCGGGACAAAAAAAAAAAAAAGAAAAAAAAGAAAAAAAAATCAGTCATGAATCTGACCTGTCCAGGGATGCAAGGGTATTGGAACCTACGAACCATTAGCTAACAGGTTTTTCTAGGGGAGTGACAACTGTATCTATTGCCATATTTTTCCCCTTAGGCGTGTGCTACCGACAGGCCTGGCCTCTCTTTTATCTTTTTTTTTCTCTCTCATTTTTATTTATTTATTTATTTTTCTATTGTCAGCTTGATACAGTACAAATTCTTATCCTAATAGTGAAATGTTTCATTGAGTCTTGCCCAGTAATTGAGTAAAACCAAAACTTATTATAAGCCACAGTCATCCTAGGGTGCCCCCTGCTATATAGCCTCCCTGGTTCTGTGGGTTCTAGTCTGATTGTTCTTTGCTTTATATCTAGTATCCACTTATGAGTGAGTACATACTATGTTTGTCCTTCTGGGTTTGGATTACCTCACTCAGGATGATATTTTCTAGTTCCATCCATTTGCCTGCAAACTTCATGCTGTCATTGTTTTTCTCTGCTGAGTAGTACTCCATTGTGTATATGTACCACATTTTCTTAATCCATTCTTCAGTTGACGGGCATCTAGGTTGTTTCCAGGTTCTGGCTATTACAAATAGTGCTGCTATGAACATAGTTGAGCATGTATCTTTGTGGTATGATTGAGCATTCCTTGGGTATATGCCCAAGAGTGGTATAGCTGGATCTTGAGGTAGATTGATTCCCAATTTTCTGAGAAACCACCATACTGATTTCCACAGTGGTTGTACAAGTTTGCATTCCCACCAACAGTGGAGGAGTGTTCCCTTTACTCCGCATCCTCTCCAAAATAGACTGTCATTAGTGTTTTTGATCATAGCCATTCTGACATGTAGAAGGTGGTATCTCAGAGTCATTTTGATTTGCATTTCTCTGATGATGAAGGATGTTGAGCATTTCTTTAAATGTCTTTCAGCCATTTGAGATTCTTCTTTTGAAAATTCTCTGTTTAGCTCTTTAGCCCATTTTTTAATTGGATTGTTCAGTATTTTGATGTCTAGTTTCTTGAGTTCTTTATATACTTTGGAGATCAGTCTTCTGTCAGATGTGGGGTTGGTGAAGGTCTTTCCCATTCTGTAGGCTGTCTTTTTGTCTTACTGACTGTGTCTTTTGCCTTACAGAAGCTTCTCAGTTTCAAGAGGTCCCGTTTATTAATTGTTGTGCTCAGTGTCTGTGCTGCTGGTGTTATATTTAGGAAGTGATCTCCTGTGCCAATGCGTTCAAGAGTACTTCCTACTTTCTCGTCTATCAAGTTTAGTGTAACTGGATTTATGGCTGACAGAGTTCTTTATCCTGAAGGAACTTGGAAGTGAGAATGAGGACCAGTTATTATTTTATCTCAGGTTCCCTATGACATGAAATTCCCTTTTGATCTAACATTCTGGGGGGGGGGGCGACATTTTTGCTTCTGTAACCACTTCCTGCTGACCTTGGGACATTGTTGTCAGGGACCTGGTGTAAGGATTATGTCCTCATTACAATCACTAGCCTGGGACAGCGTCCCAGCCTAAAAAGCAGGCATGCCCTCTCACGGGCCTCTTTCCGTACTCCCCCCTACATTCCTTCTGTCCTCTGCACAGTCTCTGTCTCCCCCCTCCCAATAAAGCTCTAGAAAGGTAAACATGGCTCGTGATTCTTCTACCACCATAGCATCCAGCGCTCTCTTCTGTTGGCATGGCTGCCGCAGGCGGTGGCCAGCCACATTCGCTGTCGCTTAACCAACACCTGGAAAGCCAGAATGTTAGTCAAAGGCAAGGAGGGAAGATAGAAGCATCTGTCTGAAGAGATAGCATTTATATCAGCTGGATTGGTCCACACCAGCTTTCAGCAAGTTCAGGGCTCGTCAGCAAATGATGCTTGGATGTGTCTGTCAGCCAAGTGGAAACCTGTTGAGATAGATATAAACTAGGAACAGAAATTAAAATTGATGAACTTAGCCAGGCGGTGGTGGTGCACGCCTTTAATCCCAGCACTAGGGAGGCAGAGGCAGGCGGATCTCTGTGAGTTTGAGGCCAGCCTGGTCTACAGAGTGAGTTCCAGGAAAGGTGCAAAGCTACACAGAGAAACCCTGTCTCAAAAAACCAAAAATAATAATAATAATAATAATAATAATAATAATAATAATAATAATAATTGATGAACTTATTTGGAACTTTCAGACTCATAGTCTCAGTAATTGAGGAAGGGGAGGAGCAGAACCTGTTTCTCTCTCTTTTAAAGAGACTTAGTAGCTTTGATTAATGCCTTGATTGATGAATAAGGTGGCTTCGACCTTGTGGAAGACTCTGGTTGTCTGACATTGCTAGGCTGACAAAGCCATAGCTAGCCTAGTCATCAGTGCCATCAGAGATCTGAGAAGGATACATTCTACCTGAGTGCAGACTTCCAAGTCTGTTAAGAAAGGGCAGAGACTCTCCATTACCCAGACCACCATCACCCCAGGCTCCTGTGGTCTTCAGAGCGTGGGCAAGACAGGCGTCAGGACATCAGTCCTGGCTGCCAGGCCTATAACATTGTCCATTCTGGGCCTGATCCCTGGCAGCAGGTGTGGAGTCTGGGCATCTTGCCCAGTGGTCGGTGTTGTCAGCAATTCAGGTGGCATCCTGATGTTGTTGTTCCATATCTTCTTTGGAGACCTTGGGAGTCACTGCTAGGAGCTGGGAGTCTCTGTTTGTTATAGTAAGCTTTTTATCAAACAATTTAAATGCCATAGTCATCAGATCTTGGATGGGTTTGAGGACCATTATCTATTAAATATATCTGAGCCAAACAAATCTAGGCCTAATCTTGAAAATATCTCTCAGTTTGGTAACAATAACCAGGCCAATTTGTTATCCTGTAGATATATTAGTCAAATGGACCTCTCAGGTTCTGTTTTTATTTCTTCTTTAAATAGATTATAATTAAATAAGAGTTAACAGTTTATGCTTTAAACTAGTATCTGGATAGCCAGATGACTAGTATTAACTTGTATTCCTTAACACAGAGGACATGCAAACTCAGACATTCAAAACCAAACATACATGTGGTCACATTTGCATCCATACTTACAGAGTAGACAGACATTTTTAAAACTATGAACCTTTGGAGTCTCAATGTAACAGCAGAATAGCAAAAGAAAGAAATCTGAAACATGTTTCATTCTTTCATATATCTCAAATCATTTTCTTTTATCATGATTTAAGCCTTTTCATCCTCAGACCTTCATAACTTGCTTTTACACATTCCAATAACTTGCATTTCATATATCTTAAGTTACTTTCCTTCTTCCCAAAACTTTCATTTTATATTCCCATACCTAAAACCTTTACATCTTAGACCCCCACATAAACTTTACTTATACTCAAACCTCACAACTTACTTAAACTTTATAGTACTTAAACTTTAAAGTTCCACATTTTTATACCTCAAACTAATTCCTCAGATCCAAAATATCACATACTCAAACACTCACGACATACTTAAGATTTCAAATTTTTACATCTTAAACTAATTCCTCAAACCAAAAAATCATTTATTCAAACTTTCATTCTCATTTCTTAGGCCTTCATATTCTTATAAAAATATTACATCCTAAAATATCTTTTTTTTATTTAATTCATTGAGCTATCCTCTACTTGGAATTTGATACAGTTTTTTTTCTTATCTTAACCAATAGTAATTTGTAACCAATTCTCCTAAATGATGGTAAGTATTTGTAACACATTGAACTCAAATGACCAAAATCCATGTATTTTTCTTTTCCTGTGGAAACAAAAGCACAATTTTTCCCAAACATAATATATCTTTGGCTTAATATTCAACATTTCTTTTAAGCAGTACCAGAACAGAGAGGGGTTAACGAGGATAGCTGCTGACCTGCAGAAGAGACCTTGAAGTTATCACAGTGAAGAACTTGGCTTAGGAAGGAAGGGAGGGGGATGTGGGCACAGAGCTTGGCTGCCAGTGTTCCTGAAAAAGAGTTTTGTTAACTCCTCTGACTAAAATCAGATTCTCTGTTCAGCATTTACACAGTTTGCCATTTGCAGACAGTCAGTTCCCCATCACCCTGCCCATAGCTCCAGTCTCTACGCGCCTGTACAGAGAGCGAGCACCCTCACCCTTGTGCTGGCTGGCTGCAGGCCTGTTAGCAAGAGAGCTACAGAGGGAGGGAGGTGGCCCTTGCTATGGCTCTCTCTTCTTCTCTTCCAGGAAAATAAGGGAGGTTAGTAGACAGAAACAACATTTACACAGACAATCCAAGTACTGGTACATCAGCACTGAGACCACGGCCTCGCTCACAGCTAGTGAGCCCCGTCTAACAGATAGCCCGTCTTGCCGTACACAAGCCCCACCTGGCAGAAGCTACCTGCTTATCTCAGTTCAGTCAGGGGGACCCAGTGCCCTCTATTGTGGGCAGTGGCTCGCACATCCTTCCAGTGGGCTAGGCAAAGGTCTAGGGGAGAAGAGGGGGACTGTCCCATAGCGTCCGTCACAGTCAAGTCAACAATGAGAACAGCTAACACACTACACGCAAGACCAAGGGTACATGAAAAAACTTTGCCCCAACAAGACAACCAACAAAGCTCCAGAACAATGACAGCCTGATGTGCTCTCGGGGGAACGACCCTCCAGGCTCACACTAGAAATTGTCCAGACAGGGGCTTCCACATCCCCATCAATTAAACAGACCTCGGGGGCTTCCACATCCCTGTCTCCAGGGTCCAGAACATCTTCAAGGACCCCATGATCCCGGCCCTCCAGCATGTCCTCTGGCTGCATGCCATAGGCACTGACCATGACTGGACCACACCACAGGTCTAGCGCACCTTAGAAAGTGAAAATACAGAGTCACACAGAGACAAGGACAGACAGACACAGGAACTTACCGGCCTGTTAGGAACCCTACAGATCGGGGTCTGGGCGTCTCGGGGAATCCTGGACAAGCCCCCAAATGTTGTGCCCGCATCACGAGACCCCCGAGCAAGACCACCACAGAGCCAATATCTGATGCAAAACACACAGGGGTTTATTGATAACAAGCAAGCCTGGGCTTGATCCGTGTCCAACTCTTGACTGCAACCGTGGAGGAGGACGGCCCTGAGCTCTCAGAGTGAGGGGTTTTTAAAGGGAAAAATCGCAAGCAGGATTGGTACAAGCCTTTGCATCGTATGATTAGGTGAGGGTGTGTAGCCTTTGAATTTACTGGTTGAGGGTTATAGTTATCATTTTTGGGCAGGCCTGGAAAGTCCCAGCCTTTGTCCTTGAGTTGCCATGGAGGCTGACTGTGGGGGCTGACTCAGTGGCCCAGGCTCTGTCCTTGACCCATGCACGTAGCTCTAAGTTGGTGAGGGGTCCCAGACAGTAAACAACTGACTGAATCTTGAGCAGTCAGAGTACATGCAGAAAGGGAGCTACTGAAAGTACTATGTCATAGCCCTCCTAGAAACTGCTTGCTTAAGTTTCAGGAAACTGAAATTGAGGACCGATCTCTGAGAGGAGGCTGAGCAGCCTGTTATGGCATCTGCTTGGTCCTTTCAAGGGGAAGGAAGGCTGTGAGCTGGAAAGAGTCTAGGGAATTTGAGAAGGTGAACAAGGCTAGGAGGATGCATGGACTTTGAAATGTGTAATAGGTACTCATGATACTAGGGGACCCTGAAGGCCAGCATGCACTCGGGTATGCTAATAGGCACTACAGAGAACCATTTGTCCCTTCTGGAATTTGGGGAAATGGAGTTTCCCTTGGACCTGACAACTCACACACATAACATAAAAATATTTAAAATAATAACCTCCCAGTGCTAGCCCCCATCACTCCTGTACATGTGGAGAAAGGTTTTAGTAGAGTCAGGGTTGCCAACACTGGGGTGCAGGGATATGCTTGTTTTAGGAGGCTTATGGCCTGTGTCAGTCTCTGGGGTTCCAGCTAATGGTTCATCCTCAGGTTCCTTCAAGGCCTTACATAGGAATTTAGCTACCATGCTCAGCTGGGAAATCCAGATTCCAGAAGTTCCTCCATGACCAAGAATTCCCTCAGTTGTTTTATGGCTGGGTTTCCAAGATAAGAAGCATCCTTGCAGTGACTAGAAAGGTTCCTTATGCTTGGGGTTAGCCTTAAGACACAGGAATTGGCCGGGCGATGGTGGCACACACCTTTAATCCCAGCACTCGGGAGGCAGAGGCAGGTGGATCTTTGTGAGTTCGAGGCCAGCCTGGTCTACAGAGTGAGATCCAGGAAAGGCTCAAAGCTACACAGAGAAACCCTGTCTCGAAAAACAAAACAAAAAAAAAAAAAAGAGAGAGAGAGACACACACACACACACACACACACACACACACACACACACACACACA
>CABHPR010103701.1:0-23276 GCA_902168415.1 Peromyscus melanophrys | reverse complement strand
TATTGTAATGTCTAACTACTAACTTTCATTTCTTTATATCCTAATAGTTGGTAATAATAACATTCAAGAATCAGCAAATTGCATTACATTGTTAAATGAATGGTATAAGTACAATATCTTGAACAAAATTAGAAATATACATATAATATTTTCTAACTATCAATTTCAATATATATATAATTTGTATACAATCTAAAAAAATCCAATCCAATATAAAGTATTTAAAACCAGTAATTGTCTTTTTCTTTCTTTTTTTTTAAACAAGAACCTTAAATCTAATCTCCTTTGCTTAGCCCTTTTTCTAACCCTTAAACAACTTGTAACCAACCCTCCTAAACAGTGAAAATTATCCCAGACCCAAAACCCATTAAAAGACCAAAAAATCACCCACCCCACACCACCTCTTTGGGAATGTGAGCATCGTATTCTTAAAATTGCTTCCTGCTGGGTGTGGGTGAAGGTATCTTTATTCTGAAAAGAAAAATTTGGGGTTATGGCACCATCCCTGAAGTGGCCTTTGCAATCTGGAAAAGGTACAGTGCCCTTTTCTTCGAAGGCAGCTGAACAGGCAGTGGGCCGATGGCTTCTGATGTGCAATGGAACAGCAGCTGAAACAGTTATTCTTGAAGAGTAACTAAGCTCATGCCTCTCAATAGTAGAATGGCAATTAATAGAGGGATGTGAAGAAGAACGGGATGCTGAGATGAAGCCACATACACACATAGCCAAGAAGAATGGAGAGCTGAATTCAAAAAACATCAACAATTTCCAGAATTTAAAATCCTGAATCATAACATGACACTATTGGAATTCAGGTATTTCTGGTACATGGTCTGCTCTCACCCAATGTGAGGTTGAACTGTTGACTTTGTGTATATCTTACTTCACAAATGAGTCTGTCAGATACGCTAAGCCTATAGGCTGAAGATGATGCCCCAACACTGTGGAGAAAACTCAGGTGACTGTCCAGGCAGCTGGCTGTTTCTGTCAACTCACAATTTTTTGGAAGTTGCTTGCATGTACTTCCTGTTTTTATTTTTGTTAGCTAATATTATTTCCTTCTTGGGTCTCTGAAGGAGTTGAAGATTATTTAGTTATAGTTGAAGATTAATTAGGATAGAAAGTGAATTAGATAGAATAGGATAGATAATACAATTATTTTCTCTGAATTTGTTAAATACAAATAGACTAGACATTGTTTAGGTATTTATTACTTGTATATATTGTATATAGTTATTGTACTTCTGTATATAGTTTTTCTTATGTTAGTTATAAGTGTTTTCCTTTTTTCTTTTTATTAAAATAGAAAGGGGGAAATAATGGTGATATTTTTCTTTTGTACCAAAATGTTAATTGTATGTTAATAAAGTAAGTTGCCTGGGGGTCAGAGCTATTAGCAAACCATAGGAAAGCAGGGCAGTGGTGGTGTACGCTTGTGATCACAGCACTTGGTAGACAGAGCTAGGTAAGTCTCTGTGTGTTCAGGGATACAGCCAGCATTGGATACACACGCCTTTAATCTCAATACCAACCATAGAACACCTGGAGGTCTATACAGACAGGCCGTGATGAGGCAGTCCTGTGGTTGGGTTTACAACCAATGAGAAGGCAGAACAGAGACTATATAAAGACTTTAACACAGGAAGTAGCGGCTCCTTTGGAGAGGTAGGATCACTGCAGGAGGAAGGGTAAGGTTTTAGCTCTTAGCTCTGACCTCTTGGCTTTCTTCTTTGCATTGGTTCTGTGTTTCTTATTTATAAGACGGTTGGTTACATCTACAGTTAATTGTCAAATTCTAGGAAAGGTAGCTATATCCTTCCTTATCCAGTCGATGCATAATGCCAAAGTTCAGGGTTTATCTTAAGTCCTTATTCAAGTAGTCTTTGAAACTGGATCATCTCAGCTAGCCCTCTCAAAATTGCTCTGAGCACTTTGTAGTCCAAAGCTGATCTGTTAATGATGTTTGTCAGCTTAGTGATGTTATTATTGTCCACGTGGAATTGTTGTTGTTGGGCGGCCCCATCTTCTTCCTGGAGACTTCAGTTGATGTTAGGCCTGGCAATGATTTCCTGCAGAAAACTGATAAGAGACTCGAACCCAAAGACACATATATGCAGCTAATTGAAGTCTTTTTTTCTAGAATTAGTACTCTATATGACCATTCATATCTTAACAAAGTTTAAAATGTGTATATATGTGTATATATATATCTTATAAATTTGATATAAAATTCATACTTTAAGAAAAGTTTAAAGAATCAGAATAGAATCAAAGAATTGAGATTAGTAATAGAACATTCCCTTAATTAATTTGGTTTTTTTCCTGTCCCATAGCAGAAGATGGCTCTTTTCTTCTGGCATGATACAGGGAGTTTGCATTTTCCTTTTAACAACATGCTTGAGTTTAAATTTCATTACTTATCCTATTTAAAAGGAGTAGTTCCTTTTTAAAAGTGGATTCAAAAATTGACCTTTTTATCTTATGTTCATATTCTCTCTTTTTTCATAAAAGTTTCAATAATCTACCTTTTGTCATTTTTATATCTTCCCCTTTTTCTTTTTAGTGTAGATTCAATGATCTACCCATTTATCCTATTATTTCTTTATCTTTTTTCTCAGAGTAGATTCGATGATCTACCTCATATCTATATTCTCTCTTTTTTAAACAAAAACTCTGAATCTAATCTCCTTGTTCAGCTTTTTTCCTGACCATTAACAATTAACCACTTGTAACCAAAAGTCAAAAACAATGACAATATCCAAAACTCTTTAAACGACCAAAAACCTCCCATCCCACCTCTTGAGAATGTGGGTGTCGTTTTCTTAAAATTTCTTCCTGCTTTCTGGGGGTGAAAAATCTTTAGGGGATCCTGAAAAGAAAATTTTGGGGTTAATTGTCAAGTCATGTATCATTTGTCCAGTCTCTGCATAATAGGAAAGTTCAGGGCTTGTCACAAGTCCTTGTTCGAGTAGTCTGTCAGGCTGGATCATGTCAGCTAGTCATCTCCAAATTGTCCTGACCAATTTATAGTCCAAAGTCAATCTTTCCATGTTGTTAATCAGCTTAATGGCTTTATCATAGTCCATGTGGAATCATCATTGTGGAGTCCTGTCATCTTTTTAAAGATTTCAAAGTTGTTGTTAGGTGTGGTCATGGTTCCCTGAAGACTTTTGTGTGTGTGTGTGTGTGTGTGTATGTGTGCCTCCTCTGTAGTTTGGAGCAATCACAGTCTGATAAATGTCTGTCTCTCAGAACCATGAATGTTCTTCCCTAGAAGAGAAAATCTTGACAGCAATTTCTCCCCACCATTTGTCTTGCCAAACTTTTCCAAACTGACCTTTGCCGATGCTTTCTTGTAACACGATGGTCCTGGCAATTCTTCTCTGAACAAGCAGTAGTAAACCCTTTGTCCCAGGTAGCAGCATCACCACAGTCATCAACACGTTGAGAAGGAGCTGGCAACTCAGAGCAGCAGCCGCTGCCTCCATGGTCCCACCACCACCATTTGTGGCTGGTCAAAGCTTCTCCTTAGCAAGCCTCATAGGCTGGCCTCAAACTCAGGATCCTCCTGCCTCTGCCTCCTTCAGTAAATCCTACCAGCGTGCATCACCACAACCAGCCGAGTGTAGCTCAGGCCTGAGCTGGGGCCCGTAAGGCCACAGGCAAGCAGCTTTTTCATGAATTCATACCACGAAGACCATTGGGAACCAGATGTAGCATGAATTTTAGAAGGTCTTATTAATAAAATCAAACCTGAGGCTAGTTATTGTAGTGAATACTGGAAGATCAGAGAAGCAGAACAAGCCACAGCTTCCTCACCTCGCCAATTCCTCAGCTGATCTTGTTTCCTCAGACTGGATGCCTCTGAGTCCTCATCCAGAATGAATCTCAGCTGAACTGCTGCTGGAAAGCCTGAAAGCTTAACCAGCCAAATGCTTCTTGTTTCTGGTGTCCATGCCTTATATATCTTTCTGTTTTTGCCATCACTCCCTGGGATTAAAGGCTCACTTCTTGGGATTAAAGGTGTGAGTCACCATGCCTGGCTGTTTCCAATGTGGTCTTGAACTCACAGAGATCCAGAGGAATTTCTACCTCTGGAATGCTAGGATTAAAGGTGTGAGTGCCACCATTTTCTAGCCTTTGTATCTAGTGGCTGTTCTGTCTCTGACCCCAGATAAGTTTATTAGGGTGTACAATATTTTGAGGAACACAATACCACCACAATATGGTGTATTACATTGACAGACTTTCGTATGTTGAACCACTCTTGCATCCCTGGGATGAAGCCTACTTGGTTATGGTGAATAATTTTTTTGATGTGTTCCTGGATTTGGCTAGCCAGTATTTTATTGAGTATTTTTGCATCAATGTTCATGAGGAAGATTGGTCTGTAATTCACTTTCTTTGTGTGATTTGGGTATCAGGGTAACTGTAGCCTCATAAAAAGAATTTGGTAAAGTTCCTTCTGTTTCTATGATGTGGAACAATTTGAAGAGTATTGGTATTATTTCTTCTTTGAAGATCTGGTAGAATTCTGTGCTGAAACCATCTGGTCCTGGGCATTTTTGGTTGGGAGACTTTCAATGACTGTTTCTATTTCCTTAGGTGTTATTGGACTATTTAAATAGTTTATCTGGTCTTGATTTAACTTAGGTATGTGGTACCTATCCAGAAAATTATCCATTTCTTTTAGATTTTCCAGTTTTGTGGAGTACAGGTTTTTGAAGAATGACCTGATGGTTCTCTGGATTTCCTCAATGTCTGTTGTTATATCTCCCTTTTCATTTCTAATTTTGCTAATTTGGATGCTCTCTCTCTTCCTTTTGGTTAGTTTTGATAAGGGCTTGTCTATTTTGTTGATTTTCTCAAAGAACCAACTCTTTTTTTTAAGATTTATTTATTTATTATGTATACAGTCTTTTGCCTGCATGTGTCCCTGCTGGCCAGAAGAGGGCACAAGATCTCATTATAGATGGTTGTCAGCCACCATGTGGTGGTTGCTGGGAATTGAACTCAGGACCTCTGGAAGAGCAGCCAATGCTCTTAACCACTCAGCCATCTCTCCAGCCAGAACCAACTCTTTTTTTCATTGATTCTTTGTATTGTTCTCTTTTTTTTCTATTTTATTGATTTCAGCTCTCAATTTGATTATTTCCTAACGTCTATTCCTCTTGGGTGACTTTGCTTCTTCTTGTTCTAGAGCTTTCAGGTGTGCTGTTAAGTCACTGGTGTGAGATTTCTCCAACTTCTTTATGTAGGCATTTAATGCTATGAATTTCCCTCTTAGCACTCCCATAAGTTTGGGTATGTGGTACATTCATTTTCATTGATCTCTAGGAGGTCTTTAATTTCTTTATTTCTTCCTTAAACCATTGGTGATTCAGTTGAGCATTATTCAGCTTCCATGAGACTGTAGGCTTTCTGTAATTTTGTTGTTGTTGAAATCTAACTTTATACCATGGTGGTCTGATAGAACACAGGAGGTTATTCCAATTGTTTTGTATTTGTTGAGATTTGCTTTGTGGCCAAGTATGTGGTATATTTTAGAGAAAGTTCCATGTGGTGCTGAGAAGAAGGTATATTCTTTTTTGTTAGGATGGAATGATCTGTGGATATCGATTAGCTCCATTTGAGTCATAACATCAGTTAAGTCCCTTATTTTTCTGTTAAGTTTCGATTTTGTAGATCTGTCCAGTGGTGAAAGTAGGGTGGTGAAATCTCCCACTATTAATGTGTGGGGTTTTATGTGTGATTTAAGCTTTAGTAATGTTTCTTTTACATATGTGGGTGCCCTTGTGTTTGGGGCATAAATGTTCAGAATTGAAACTTCATCTTGGTGGATCGTTCCTTTGAGTATGTAATGTCCTTCTTGATCTCTTTTGATTGATTTTAGTTTGAAGTCTATTTTGCTGGATATTAGGATGGCTACACTAGGTTGCTTCTTAAGACCATTTGATTGGAAAGACTTTTCCCAGTCTTTTATTCTGAGGTAGTGTCTATCTTTGAAATTGAGGTGTGTTTCTTGTATGCAGCAGAAAGATGGGTCCTGATTTCATATCCATTCTGTTAGCCTGTGTTCTTTTTATAGGTGAATTAAGTCCATTAAAATTAAGAGATATTAGTGACTAGTGATTGTTAGTTCCTGTTATCTTTTGGTGGTAGTATGTGTGTATTTCCCTCCTTTGGGATTTACTGCTGTGGGGTTATATATTTCCTGTATTTTTGTGGGTGTATCTGACTTCCTTAGGTTGGAATTTTCCTTCTAGTGCTTTTTGTAGGGCTGGATTTATGGATAGGTATTGTTTAAATCTGGCTTTGTCTTGGAATGTCTTCTTCACTCCATCCATGATGATTGAAAGTTTTGCTGGGTATATTAGTCTATGCTGGCATCCATGGTCTCTTAGTGTCTGCATTACATCTGTCCAGGTCCTTCTGGCTTTCAAAGTCTCCACTGAGAAATTGGGTGTTATTCTGATGGGTTTGCCTTTATAAGTCACTTGGCCTATTTCCTTTACTGTTCTTAATATTCTTTCTTTATTCTGTACATTTAATTGTTTAATTATTATGTGGCAAGGGGACTTTTGGGGGGGGTCTAGTCTGTTTGGTGTTCTATAGGCTTCTTGTAACTTCATAGGTATTTCCTTTAAGTTGGGAAAGTTTTCTTCCATGATCTTGTTGAATATATTCTGTGCCTTTAAGTTGGTATTCTTCTCCTTCCTCTATCCCTATTATTCTTAGGTTTGGCCTTTTCATGGTGTTCCAGATTTCCTGGACATTTTGTGCTATGACTTTTTTGGCTTTGGTATTTTCTTTGATGAATCCATTTCCTCTATTGTATCCTCTACACCAGAGATCCTCTCGTCCATCTCTTGAATTCTGTTGGTTATGCTTGTATCTGTGTTTCCTGTTCATTTACTCAGATTTTCTATTTCCAGCATTCCCTCTGTTTGTGTCTTCTTCATTGTTTCTATTTCCCTTTTCAGGTCTTCAACTGTTTCCCTCACATGTTTAATTGCCTTTTCATGGTTTTCTTTAAGGGTTTTATTCCCTTCTTCCAATTTATTTGTCCTTTCCTCTATTTCTTCCAATTTTTGTTTGTCTTTTTCTCAATTTCTTTATTGATTTCTTCCACTTTTTGTTTATCTTTTCCTCCATTTCATTTTTCATTTTTTCTTGAAAGGCCTCTAGCATCTACATGATGCTATTCTTAAGGTCACTTTCTTCTGCTTTTTCTACCTTGTGATGTTCAGGTCATGCTGTTGGAGGAGGGCTTAGGTTCTGGTGATGCTGTATTGCTCTTTATGTTGTTGTATGTACTTCTGCATTGATGTCTGCCCATTTCCTCCTCTCTCTAGGTCTGGATAGAGCCCTTTCTAGGTACGGATAGAGCTCTAGGTCTGGATAGAGCTGGGGGTTGGTTTCCAAGCCTCATGAAGTGGCTGGGGTCTCAGAAGGATGGGAATGGGGGCAGAGCATGTAGATTGCAAGGTCTGCTGCTCAGGGGTCTTGGTGAACAGGGAGCCTTCCCACAGGAGCCCTGCCTGCAGGCCAGCAACTGGGCACATAAGGATAATTTTAACACTAGATTAACAATGCATTAAGTGAATGGGTGAAGGATGAGCCACCTGTATCTGAAGGAATGCATGACATCAATAATTTGAGCCTTTTTAAGTTAAGACATGACTTCTCATGTCATTCTTGCCCAGGTGTTACTTGTATCTTGGTTTTGATGATTTATTAACCTCTGAAGTTGAACTCACCATCCAAGATGGATGCATCTGTTGTGAAGATGATTCAGTGCCTGCAGAAACTCAGTAATGCAGAGTTCCTGATGTTTAAAGAGCTGCTCAGGAAAGAAATGGAGGAATATAAACCCACGCCAGTCCCCTGGGATATTATTAAGATGGCTTCGGAAGCAGACCTAATAGTGCTGTTGACTAGAAATTATCTAAGACATTTATGGGAGGTACTATCGGTCCTGTTTGTCCAGGTCAATCGGTCAGACCTCTGGACTATGGCTCAGACACTGAAGATAGGTAAGTGAGCATGGAGAGGGTGGGGAGACATGGGAAAAGTTAGCCATATAGGAGCTGCTTTTATTTTTTAGTTTATTCTTCTCTCATACAATACATACTGACCACTGTTTCCCATCCCGCCTTCCCTCCTGGTCCTTCACATCTCCATCTCCCCCAGATCCACTGCTCCTCCATTTCCCTTCAGAAAAGAGCAGGCCTCCCAGAGGCTGTGTTATGCCTGAGCATGGCATAACAAGGTACAATGAGACTAGGCACAAGCCCTCAGATCAAGGCTGGGCTAGGCAGCCCAGTAGTAGGAAAAGGGTCCCAAGAGGAGGCAAGAGTCAGAGACACCCCAACTTCACTCTCAGGAGTCCCACAGAAGCAACAAGCTACAACTGTAATGTGAAGGTCATGTCATGGTTGGTTGTCTGCCTGTCCCAATAGTTGAGAAAGGGTCACGTTGAAGAAACCAATGGTTGTTATATACATCATCCTTTAACTGGGGAGGGGGAAGATGTCCTAACGCACATGACCATGACCAATAAAAGAAAATACAGGATTGATTGAAACAAATAAGGCAGATCCTAACATTAACGTTTTCTTCAGCTAACCAAGAAAGTTGTCCTTTCATTTGCCTTTTTAAAATTAGCATACAAAACAACACATTTCATCATGGCATTCCTCCCCCTCTCTCCCTCCTCCTCTCTCTCCCTCTCTTCCTCTGTCTCTTTTGTTTGTTCTATCTTTGAAACTGTCTCACTTCAGAGTCACTCTATAGACCATCAAACTAGTCTTGAACTCATGATTTCCTGCCTCAGCTCCCTGAGTTCTGGGGTTCCAGGTGCACAGTGCCACACTCAGCTGAGACGGAGTTCCGTTATAGTACTCACTCATCCTTTTGACCAGACATGTATTGCTAAGAATAGGCCTTCATCTCCTTTCCCAGAGACCTTACCTCTGCAGCCTGTGAATTGCTTGAGATGGTAGAGGAAGACCTCAAATGTACAACCTTGGATTATCTCCAGGTGGAAGGCATGTCACAATCCTTCCAGAGGGAATATTTTACCAGGAGATGACCCCACATTTCAGACGCACATAGACTATCTCCACATTCCAATCTGTCTGTTGTTCATACATCCTTTAGCAAAACTATGATTTAACAAATGCTGTCAGTGTCAGAAGCATCCACCAAAAATGATTGTGAATCTGGAACCACGTGCTTTCATTTAGCTGGTCCTTAGTCATGTGACTTGTTGGTTAGTCAGCTGCAACGAGATGACCAATCTCACTACACCTGTTTCCTCATGGGGATAAAGATACCAGTAATTTGGCAAGGACCAAGTAGGCACATGCCTATAAGATGTGGAGGATAACGGGGCATGGTGATTGCACCAGTTCCTTTTCTGTTGCTGTGATAAAACACTATACACAGAAGTGACTCATGGAGGAAGAGTTCATTTTGGCCTATCGGTCCAAAGTGATGAGAGGCATCATGGAGAGAGGCATGACAACACACAGGCCTGGTCATAGGAGCAGGAAGCTGAGATCACATCTCGACTGCAAGCATGGAGCACAGAACTAGAAGTAGGTGAGGCCATAAAATCGCGGTGCCTGCCCCAAGCAACATCCTTCTCCAGCGAGGCCACACCTCTTAAGCCTTCCCAGACACGACCGTCAACTAGGGAACCAATCTTTAAACATACCAGCCAATGGGGGACATTTCTTATCCAAACCACCACAGCAGTGCATTCTAGCTCCTCCTACTGCTTCGGATGGAGGGGCACATGGGAGAGTTTGGGAGTTTAAGGCCAGCCTTGACTACGTGGCTAGTTTGAGGTCAGTGGGCACTCTGGCCTGCACAAGACTCCGTCTCTAAAAACAAAGAAAAAAACTAGATTAAAGACAGACAAATTCTAGCTGATGTCACCTTAACTTTTTGTCCTCTCTAGGCTGCTGCCCTAGGAGCACTTACAGGATGCAAGCCTCTGACTGGGCCATAGAGCTAGAGTAATTCCTACAAAGCTGAGATTTCTGGTTGCCTAGCTACACGTAGGGAATGTAATGATGTTCTTTTGTTAACCATTCATTTGATTAAATATTTACACCTAGGTCATTTTTAAGGGGTTGAATTACACACATGACAAGTTCCACTCAATGACAAGCAAGTTTCAGGGCCACGTAAACCCCAGAGTATGTGACAGCATGTGGCAGATAATAGATTCTCTTAGGATGACTGATGTGTCTGTCCTCTGTGAACCCGTGCAGCCTTTTCATCCGACAATAAGGTTTCCCAGCCATAATAATGTCAGTGTTTGGGGCTGTGCAATAATGAAAGGCATTATTGTTTTTTTTTCCAACAAATGACAGGATTCCTCCCTCTTAGTGATGAAATTTAAAAATACAGATGTTATCTGTTGCCTGCTTAGAAAGATAGAAACACAGAGTAGGGGCCGCAGATGGAGCACAGAAAGAGAGGAATTTCTGAACTTAAGAGAAATTTGTGAACTTAAGCATGAGTTTGGCATAATAGAAATAATCTAGACCTTATAGTTTCAAATTAAGTGGCAGGGAAACTTAATCCAATCCTGATATTTGTCTATCCACCAAGTCACATAAACTTTTAACATATAAATTTTACATATATTATTTTTACACTTATTTTTAATTATGTTTATAAGTGTGTGTCAACATGTGGATGTGTGCCATGAGTGTAGGTTCTTGGAGATCAGAGGCATCAGATCCGCTGGAGCATAGCTACAGGCATTCATGAGCCACTTGGTGTGGGTGCTGGGAACTTGGGAACTGAGTTCAGGTCCTCTGCAAGAGCAGTATGCACTCTTAATCTCTTACCTACTACTCGAACCCATATGTATGTATTTCCTTATTTGTGAAGGTATACAGATGAGCACATGTGGAGATCAGAGGACAACTTGTTGGAGTTGCTTGTGGGTCCTGTGTGCCCCCATCCACTGAGCCATGTTGGCAGCCCAAAACTCAACACTTCATAATGTGTGAATATAGTAATTCTTTTTTTCAAATTACAATAAAAATTTAATGGCATTCAAAAGTCTGTACGGATACCAATTTTCCTTTTTGAAAAGATATTTTTGGCACAACATGCATGCAGTTCCTGTGGTGGCCAGAAGAGGGCAGGAATCCCTGGAGCTGAACTTAACAGCCAGTTGTCAGTGGCTGTGTAGGTGCTGGGAACTGTACCCAGGTCCTCTGGAAAAGCAGCAAGTGCTCTTAACTTAGTGAACATTTCTAATATACCACTCAGTGATACATGCATGTCCAAGTCTCAGAGAAGACAGTTGGCCCTTGCCCTCAGAAAGCCTGGTGCCAGAAATCACAGAAAAATATCAACCTGTGGTACTGATCACGTGCCAGCTGCCTGCTAACTATTCCCATGAATGACCAGAGAAACACTTTCTATTAATCGCATTTGGCTTAGGACATTGATCCAGATACATTAATGTATCTAAAACAATAAGATGCATATGATTTAACCCTGGACAACTTGACACCCTGATTTGTTATCCATAGACTTGAACTCATATAACTCCAAAATTCATTTCACTCTGTCTTGTTGCCTTGAATCAAATATTGCTTTGACTAAGCATAGAATTATAAATATGTATACCAAACTGAAAACTTTTAAATAGAATGACTTGTAAGTGACTTACTGGAGGTATGAAAGTTTTAGACTGGATAGCAACATTTTGAGCTCTAACTTATGAAATTATGTACAAATGAAGTACTTCTGGATTTTGTCCTGTGGAGGTACCATGCCCTTTGCAAATTTGGAAAGCAATACCCAGAATTCATGCTTTATAGCAGCTGTCACTCAGAGGTGAGTTTCCAGTTTGGTCATAATGCTTTTACAGTCAATATATCAAACATATTATAACCCTGGATATGGTGAAATAACCAACTGAGTGTCTGGGGTTTGAGCCCCATGCTGGGCACCAAGATGAGACTGGCTAGCTGGCGAGTTATTTTTCTCTATAAATTAAAGAATGTAAGAGAGGAAAGAATTCCAGGGAAAGTGAAAGTAACGTTTATTGGCATTGTAGGGTTTTTGTTTGTTTGTTTTTGTTTTGTTTTTTTAGGTAGAGAAGGGGCCCAATATATGGAGACAGTTGACTCTAGAGGGATCCCACGTATTTCTTTAAGTGCCCCTGGCTTCTGGAGACCTCCTTTCTCTATTGGCCCTGAAATATTCATGTATCCCCTTTAGCATAGGGATTTGAGTGGCCATGAGTCAGTTAACTCTTCCATGCATGTTCACAAGCACGGAAAGAGTTACATACAGTAGAGGTCTCTATCTAGAGTGTGGGTGTAGAAAGAACTGGTTGGTTGGTTGGGTTAGGGTGGGGCCTAACCATTCTTCATTTATAGTGTAACGGGAAGTAAAACCTATATCAGATGAAGAGAAAAGGAAACTTACTGCAGGGGAAGGGGTGGGTGGCTCTCCTCCTTTTCTTCTTTCCTCAGGACCCATGGCCTCACTGATCATCCAGATGTGTAGATCATTCGCTAGACGTGCATTTAAGAAAAAACTGTGATTCATTCTCAGGAGTATCCTATTCCTAACTGCCTTGTATTCTGATTTCATCAAACTCAGGTAATCAAAATTCATACAAAGAGATTATGAAGATTACATTTCAACACATATGGTCCAAAGAGACCTTCGTTCTAATGGATCATGAAAACTACCAAATAACTGTAGAAGAGCAGTACAAGGCATTGCAAGAAGTATTTTATTGTCACTTAGAGCCAGTCACTGCAGTTGTACTAGGTTCTAAAGGAAAAGGGAAAACCACTTTCTTAAGAAAAGCAATGTTGGACTGGGCATCAGGAAACTTATGGCAGAACAGATTTCAGTATGTTTTCTTCATCTCTCTCATCACACTTAACAATATCACAGAGTTGAGCTTGGCTGAGCTTATGTTAACTAAGTTGTCTGAGTCTTCAGAGACACTGGACAAAATCATATCTGATCCAAAGAGAGTCTTGTTTATCCTGGAGGGACTTGAATACCTGAAATTTGACTTGGAACTCAGGACAAACTTGTGCAATGACTGGGGGAAGACACTGCCGACACAAATTGTCTTCAGCAGTTTGCTACAGAAAGTAATGCTCCCAGGATCCTCTCTGCTTCTTGAATTAGGAAACCCAAGTGTACCAAAAATCTATCCCTTGCTGCGGTATCCAAGGAAGATAACTATTCAGGGATTCACCGACGAGAGCACAAAGTTCTATTGTATGTGCTTCTTCTCCAGTTACCAGAAAGGCTTACAAGTCTTTGATTATTTAAAAAAAAATAAACAATTACTCACTTTATGCAGAAACCCTTATATATGCTGGCTGTCCTGTAGTACTTTAATGTGGCAATGGGACAGGGAAGAGGAAATGAACTTAGTTGGTGTAACAGATTCGATTATCTACACAAGCTTTATGGTGAGCGCATTCAGATCAGTGTATGCCAACTGTCCACCTAATCAGAAGAGAGCACGATTAAAGACCCTGTGTACCTTGGCTGCAGAGGCAATGTGGAAACAGGTATTTGTGTTCACATCTGAAGACCTCAGGAGGAATGGGATATCGGAATCTGAGAAGGCAGTGTGGCTGAGAATGAAATTTCTCTGTACTCAAGGTGACAACTTCATGTTTTACCATCCTACACTACAGTCCTATTTCACTGCCCTGTTCTATTTCCTCAGGCAAGACGAAGACACACTTCACTCTGTCATTGGAAGCCTGCCCCAACTTCTAAGAGAAGTTTATGATCATGGCCAAACCATATGGCTCCTGACAGGGATATTTGTGTTTGGAATTGCCACTGAAAAAGTCACCGACATACTGAAACCACACTTTGATTTTATACCATCCAAAGAGATAAAACAGGAAATCCTCAAATGCTTTAGAAGTTTGAGTCAAGCAGAGTGTAGTGAGAAACTGATGAATCCCCAGAGTTTGTTCGAGAGTCTACTTGACAACCAGGAAGAAAGCTTTGAAACAGAAGTGATGGATCTATTTGAAGAAATGACTGTTGATATTAGTAATGTTGATGCATTGTTGGTGGCTACATATGGTCTGCTGAAATCTCAAAAATTAAAGAAACTTCATCTGCATATACAACACAAAGTTTTTTCAGAAATCTATAACCCAGAAGACGGTGACTTAGAAGACTTTGAAATCAACAAAAAGTAAGTACATCTCTGAAGTTTGTCTTCAGTTCTTCCAGTTTTGCCTTAGCGTCCATGCATAATTTTATGTGTGTTTGTGTGCATGCTGTATCCATATGAATTTGTGAACAAGTCGGAGGAAGATGTGGGGTGGCTTTCTTTGCTGTCCTCTGACTTCACCCTTTGAGAGAGTCTCTCACCACCCTCGAAGCTCACCATCTTGACTAGGCTAACCGGCCAGCAGAATACCAGGGTCTACCTGTCTCCCTCTTCTAATGTTGGGGCAACAGCCTCAAGCCACCATGCTCAGCTTTTTATGTCAGTGCTGTGGATCTGAACTCGGGTCCTCACGCTTGCACAGCCTACACTCCTACCCACTGAGCCCTCTCTCCAGCATGGCATTTCCTAAGTTCTTACACATCTATGCTTGAGTGTTTAGATGGCATAGTCAGGAAGCCTATCTGTCGAGTCTTGGCACTGCCATTTGGAGCTATGTGGCCCTGGAAAGTTGTTGTCTTGAGTTCCTCCATTTATACAAAGAACAAACTTATGACAAGGCCAGTTGTGAGGTGGAAATGTGAGCAGCTTTGTTGCAGTGTCCGGCTCTTTTCCTTCATCCATAGAGTGTTTAGTGTCCTGGTGACTACACTGGAGAGGATTCTGGGAACTCGTGTCTGGTTTGAGGCTGTGCTCATACTACATTGCTCTAGTTGACTTTCCTTGCATTGGCTTTAGGCTGCTAGCTCATACTTGATCTTTCAAATGTGTAGCATCTTTGATATTATTGGGCATAGTTTTCTATTCACTCAGAAGTCCCAAATATCTACCTGAATTCACATAAAAATCACATTTTCTCACTGCAAGAAGAGATCCTAGAGAACAGAGTAAGGCTGGGTGTCTTCAGCAGTGATATGTAGGTATTAACAATGAGTCTCCCAAAGACTCAATCTATTTCACCTCGTCTCAAGCCATGCTTCTTTATTATAATTTTTATTCAATGTATTTATTTGCAATTTCATACCTGTAGGTAATGCATTCTGGTTACTCTCACCTTCTACTCCGTTCTGTTCCCCTTCCACCCCATCACACCAGCTTCTTCTTTCTGAGCTCCTTTCTCACATTCACGTCTTTCTGTTGTGTCAGCTGTTGAGTTTACCTCGGGCTATCAATGTGTATGGGTTTGGAACTGTGCATTAGACCCTGGTGGACTGACTTGTGGGTAAAAACTGGAGATGACTGCTCCTCCCTGAGAACCCACCAGTAGTCATTATGTTAGCAGGGAGGGGTAGAGCTGTGTGAGGCTCTTCCCAGCTTCTGATTGACTGGTAACAGGCCCAGTCTTGTGAAGGCAGTGGAGGTATCCATAGCTCTTGTGGGATTAAGACCACAATGGCTATACCATGCCCAGAAGATGGCATTTTGTAACCCACAGGGCCCTCTCTCTCTCGTCTCTATCTCTTGTGTGCTCCTTTTTCTTTTTTTTAAGATTTATTTATTTTTATTTAATGCATATAAGTGTTTTGCGTGCATGTATGTCTATGTACCATGTGTGCCCCATTGAGGGGGGGGTTGGGAGTGATCTGCCTATCTTAGGAATGTCTTGAATTTAGGCATCAGAGAATAATGATGTGTTGTCTCATTGCAGAAAGGCAATAAGATGTTGGAGTATGTTGTGCAAAATTTTCCCGGACTTGCAGGTGTTGGACCTGGACAGCTGTAATTTCAATGAAACTGCCATTAGGCGTCTCTGTGACTCAATGTATCCATCTTCTAAGAATCCTCTGACTGCGTTTAAGCTTCAAAGCTTTTCGTAAGTTTAATAAGCACCCATCCTTTAAGTAGATAGAAGAAATTCTATCTCTTCCTTGAGGAGACTAATGCATAAATAAATGTAGAACTAAATCCAAAGTAGCAAAAGCAATAGCCAAGAACCACATATCTGAGGTTTTTCTATGACACAAACACACACACACACACACACACACACACACACACACACACACATCTGATTTATAGGTGGTTTGTAAATGCCTATACACTGTGTGTGTGTGTGTGTGTGTGTGTGTGTGTGTGTGTGTGTGTGCATACATGTACACAGCCAACAGGAGTTGATTATGTTCTAGAGACTGCAATGAATGTTAACTGAAAATCTAGTTTTTAAGGTATTTTGATTGTGTCCATGTATGTGTGCATCTGAATTGGGTCCTCTGGAATCAGAGTTACAATAAATCATGAGCTCCCTGACATGGGTAACTAGAATGCCCAAACAACCATTGTTTGTGAGGCGAAGCGTGGAAGAGGATGTCTAGAAGTTGCTTTGCCATGTACCCCCACATCCTGGTATAATTCGTCATTTGGCCTTATTGCACAGGTGTTCCTTCATGACTAACTTTGGAGATGGTGCATTATTTCACACGCTTCTTCTACTACCTCACCTGAAATCCGTGAACCTGTATGGCACTAATCTCTCCAATGACGCGGTTGAGAATATGTGCTCTGTGCTGAAATGCCCATCATGCAGAGTGGAGGAACTACTGTAAGTCAGTGCATTGTCTACACTCAGTAGTTTCATTAAAATTATTTTTAAAATCACTTTTAAGGCTTATCTTTGAAAGTTCTCACTTGCATTAGCACATGTTACACAAAATGAGTGTCATTATGATAGTTTCTTTTTCTCTTTGTTAAAAATATGTGTATATGTGCCTGTATATAGGCACCTTCAGAAGCCAGAGAGGGCTGTGAGCTACCTGATGTGGGTTCCTGAATTTGAACTCCAGTCCTCTGTTGAAGCAGCAAGTGCTCTTACCTGCTGATCCGCTCTCCACCTCCCCCATGACGCCATTTCACCCATGTTTATAATGTACTTCAATCACACTCACTTGTGCGCTGTTGGTTCCCACTCCCTTCTGAAAATTTTCCCTTGCATTTTGATGACTTCCTTTATTGTTTTCTAATGGCTTGAATACCAACATAATAGCATATCTGGATTGTATTACACTCATTACTTAGTGTGGGGGGCAGGGCACCTGTGGAAATCAGAGGTCAACATGCAGAGGCACTTGTAAAAACTACTAGCAGAGAAACAATCCGTAAGTAAAACTTCCACATGGCCTTTGATGGAAGGCTAAGAAGAAAATAGGAGGCAGCCCTGCGACTGCAGGGCGATGTGGAAATGGCACGAGAATGAGTTGAAGTTGGCAGAGTACTGTTGCTCTTAAGCTACATGATTGATAGCTCAGAGTGAGTTTATCACTATTGGTGCTGTGGTATGGCAGCTCATGCTGAGAAACTTGCATTGCAGTCTTTTCCTCTGGCTGTGTACAGGAATTACAAACCTTTGTCATTTCGTGAGAGCTTGGTGATGGTGGCAGAATCACTTCTTCTGATATTTGGACTGTTGCCTTGATTCCTGACACAAAGCTTCCCACCTCTTGGCATTCTCCAGGTGATAGGATCAACTTGTATTCTAATGAATGGTCTTTGGTGGGCAACTGAATAGTGACCAGTCCCCAGAAGAACCAAGCTGGAACCAGGTTCTGTAACTGTCATTCTCGTCCCCCATCCTCAGTGAGAATGTTAGTTTGGAGTTAGCCTATTATGTTTACATGATAAAGACTCCATTAAAAAAATCCCAAAAAGTTTGGAATATTTTCATCCTGCTTTGCATTAACTGTCACCTTGACTTGAAGAAATCTTGATTCAGTGATTTCTTTATCAGATTGGGCATGTCTGTGAGGGATTATCGTGATGGTTAATTAATATAAGAGGGTACAGTCTGCTATGAAGAGGCATGGTTCCCTGGGTGGGTGGTTCTGGTCTTTATAGGAAGTCTAGCTAGCTAAGCAAGAACCAGCTCCTTCATGATTCTTGCATCCGGGTTCCTGCTCTGACTTCCCAATGATGGACTGTGAGCTGGAAGTGTAAGCCAAACCATTTCCTCTCTAAATTGCTTTGGTCAGGGTGTTTTATCACAGTGATGGGGTGAAACAAGAACCAGGGGTCTTCTAGTTTGGCAAATATATCCATATGGAGCGCTCTATTTCCATAAGGCAATGTTCACGTACTTGGGATCCTTCCAGATCTTACTCCATGCATGTGATCTGTTTCTATTATCCTCCGTCATATCTTTTGAATATACTAAACTGACAAGGGAGATAACAAAACCCATAAGCTTTATGATCGCCTCTGTAAGTTGAGCACAAGGAGCAGGTTTTAAAAATGTCAGAAGCACAGGTCTAACACAATGGGCTTTCTAACTGAAATCTAGAGGGGAGGATCACTGTGATGAACTCAAGAAGGTGTGTGTGTGTGTGTGTGTGTGTGTGTGTGTGTGTGTGTGTGTGTGTGTTACAGTGATATTGGTAATCAGACATACTGGGTTACAGACCATATTTTAGTGATGGGGTCTGACTCTGCATTAAAGGGCAGGGCTTCTACCCACTACATTCTAGTAACACCCTATCTCTCTGTTGGTTGGTGTGACAACCCATAACCTCACCAAGCATTTCCAAGGATCCCAGAGAGTAAAAGTCACCCATAGCTGAAAACCACTGGCTTGGGCTTATTCCCAATCAGTAGAACTCTATAATTCACAATGATAGTCACAGAATTATACTTACGAATTAAATAAGCCTATGATGTAGGTGTGGACTGGTATGTACAGTATTAGAATCTGGGTCATTTGTTTGAACAATAGGTAGGCTTACATAGATCACCCGAAGACGTTATTCCTAACCTGTGACGTGTATCTCACATGTAGGTTGGGGAAATGTGACATTTCAACTGAGGCTTGTGGAATGATTGCTACTTCCCTAATCCACCGCAAGGTGAAACATCTCTCGTTGGTCGAAAATCCCTTGAAGAACAAAGGAGTGATGTTACTGTGTGAAATCCTGAAGCATCCAAGCTGTGTCCTGGAGACACTGATGTGAGTTGGTCTGGGAGAGCATGCCCTGGAGATATTGCAGAACCCTGCACATGGGTGCAGCCATCATAAAAGTGATCAAATACCCACTAAGGAATGCATGAGGACAAGGAATGTATCACTAGACTCAGTCACTTGTCCATGCCTCAGTTGCCAAATAAGTAAGTGGAGCAAATGCAAGTAGATACACCATGAGATCAACTTTAGACAAGACAATACTAGCACTGAAATTCCTTATACATAATTTTTAGCTTAATGAATATGATTATTATGGGAGGAAATGATGCCCCTGGAAAGAGATTGGATACCAGGCAAGAGGAGAATATAAATGAGAAAAAAATTCCATTCCAAGGCAGGGCTTCCTCCATCTTACCTAAGTCACTGTAAACTATCTCCTGCCCTGAGGTTAAGTAAGGTTGGTTGGTTGCTCATGGTAGCAGAATACCAGACTAATATTGGGATCTAAACGCTAGCAATCCATGGAGTCTATTTAATGATCAAGGAATTTATTTGGGGATTAACTCACAACCACAGGGGATTTATCATAGGGTCTAGGAGAGCTGAGCTATGTCTCATCCTGAATGGTTTGGTCCAAGATCTCAACATCCAAACCACGAGGTAGCCAAGAGACAGACACATATGTGCATCCTAGTCTTAAGAGTCCCTGGTGGCAATGCCCCAGGGGCATGTTCCTCAAGGTCATAGGCAGGTGTAACAGCTACAGCTGCCTCACTAGGGTCAGTGCTTCAGGGCATGGCTCAAACAGCTACCCACCACAGACTATTGTCCCAGGGAAGTAAATAACTTTATTTTTCCATCAATCAAAGGCCTTAGGATGGGGAATGTGCTCAAAGATACCTGGGTTCATAGAAGAGAAAGATTATACAAACACAAAATTAGTTGTGTCCTCTCTGACCATGTATTCATGCAGCAGTATGTACCCATGCAGCTTACAGACATGAACATGCATATAAAATGCAAGAGCATTGAATATTGACCATTATGGAGACATCTATTTATGAAAGAAAACTAGTGCAGATTAAGTATCTCTTTCATGAACTGCTTATGACTAGACCAGAAATGTTCCATATTCCATTTAAATTTCCTTTGGAATATTTGCATATCATGAGTCTTGGTGATGGTCCCTAAGTCCAAACATAAAATTTATTTGCATGGCATATAAAATATGTGCACATACCTTGGAGATAGTCCTTTTTATTTTATAATTTAATTTAATTTTACATATCAGCCACTGATCCCTTGTCCTCCCCCCTCCTGCCCCCAGCCCACCCCCAAATCCCATCTCCTCCAGGGCAAAAACTCCCCTGGGGATTGAGTTCAACCTGGTAGATTCAGTTCAGGCAGGTCTAGTCCCCTCTTCCCAGGCTGAGCTAAGTGTCCCTGCATAAGCCCCAGGTTCCAAACAGTCAGCTCATGCACTGAGGACAGGTCCCGGTCCCACTGCCTGGATGCCTCCCAAACAGTTCAAGCTAATCAACTGTCTCACTTATCCAGAGGGCCTGATCCAGTTGGGGTCTCCTCAGCTATTGGTTCATAGTTCATGTGTTTCCATTCCTTTGGATATTTGTCCCTGTGCTTTTTTCAATCTTGGTCTCAATAATTCTCACTCATACAAACCCTCCTCTTTCTCGCCAATTGGACTCCTGGAGCTCCACCTGGGGCCTGGCTGTGGATCTCTGCATCCGGTTCCCTCAGTCATTGGATGAGGTTTCTAGCTTGACAATTAGGGTGTTTGAAATAGTCTTATATAATACTTTCAGTGTCGTTGTGTTTTGATCTGGGCTGGATACATGAGAGCACTTGTGGAATTTTCAAACTGTGTACCACGTGAGTGCATGAGCAGCAGAAGCCAGAAGAGGTCAATAACCTCCTGGAACTATGGTTACAGAGGACTTGTGAATACCATGTAGGTGTTATGTGGATGGTTAGAAATGAACCCCGTATCCTCTGCAAGATCAGCAAGTGATCTTAAATGCTGCATCATGTCTCCAGTTCTGATGTGAAACTTGTAAAAGAAAGGGAGAAATATGCACTACAAAAAGTTGAAAGATATTTCAGGAGAGGTAAGAAAAATAACACTAGAGGACAAAGTTATTCAGTTATTTAATTACTAGTTATTATAGAGTAGCTTGAATTAAATTACACATAGTGACTAGTAATTATAAAAAACTGCATTAAGCATGAGTTATCTCATATATTATCTAGTCTTTAAAACACTAGCCTTTAACCCACACAAATAACAGGGTGAAGAAAAATATCTAAAAGAAAACTGCAGAAGTGGAGACAGCAGGACCCCTAGGGCTCATTGGACAAACAGCCATGTCTAATAAATAAGTTCCAGAAAGTGAGAGACCCTGTCTCAAAGGGGGTGGGTGGTGGTCCAGAGTGTGACACCTGAGCTTGCCCTCTGACCTCTACATCCACATATACCTGCACAGAGACATATACACGCTTATTGACAACAAAAAGAAATTTAAAACATAATGGAAGATATTCCACGAGGGCAGGATTCTGCAACATGGTGAATTTCTGATATAGGTGGAAGAATTTGTTGATTGGTCAACTCACTTTGAGCTGTTTGAGAAAACAATCAGTCAATTTTGGAAACATCTGTGGTGATCTACAACCTCAGGTTTTCAAAACTTTTGTTTGAAACTGTTTCCATCGTGTGTGTATACTCACACACGTATGGAGGACAGAAGACAACTTGTGGGGGTTGATTATTTCCTTCCATCATGTGGGATTGAACTAGGGTCCTCAGGCTTGGTGGCAAGGGCCTTTACCTGCATGTGAAGCCATCTCACCAGCCCCTTTCAAAATTTCTTCATGCGAAGTGGAAATTCAGTATAGGGAGAACATGACAGTCTTTGCAGAGGCATGTGATGTTGTGACGACGAGTGAGCTGCTGATGTGTGACCCTCTTTGCAGGTTGTCACGTTGCTGTCTCAGCTTCAATGTCTGTTGCCATCTCTATGATGTCCTTTTGTGCAACAAATACCTCTCTCTTCTTGACCTGGGATCAAACGTCCTGGAAGATATTGGAGTGAACATTCTGTGTGAAGCTTTGAAGGACCCAAAGTGCACCCTTCAGGAGTTATGGTAGGGCTGTGTTCTCATCCATTGCAGCGAATGTGGTTTGGGATGTTGGTGTTCAGAAGGAAGTGGGAGGGTAGAATTGTCTGAATGTCAGTGTCCCCGCAGAGTCTGTGGTGAAGCCTATGATGACTATCTTAAGACATGGAGCCCTTGGTGATTGGGTCACAAAGGTGAGCCCCCATGAGTGGGATTACTGCCCTGATAGAAGCCCCAGAAACTGCCTCACCCATTCCACCACATGAGGACACAGACTCCAACAGGGCTGGAGAGATGAGTGGTTGAGGGCACTTGTTCCAAATCATGAGGGCCAGAATCTGGATCCAAGTACACCCATGTCTGATGGCTCACGATCACCTGTAACTCCAACACCAAGGGATCCAGTGTTCTCTTCTGGCCTCCATGAGCACCCACCAACATGTACACATTCATTCACACAGGCACATACACACAGACACAAGTAAAGAAGAAGGTATAGGTGTGAACCAGAGAATCAGGCTTTCTCCACACACTGCATCAACCAGCTTATACCTGGATCTCGGATTTCTAGCTTTTGGAACTGTGTAAGGGACACATCTGTTGTTTACAAGCCATCCAACCTAACATTGTGTTAGAGTGGGCCAACCAGATTAAGACACCACAGAGGATGGTGTCTGCTTGAGAAAATGAGGCTGTGATTATCCTGGCTGATTCTTCTGGGATGCTCCATGACTTGCTGACTCTGGCCTTGATCAAAGGCATTGTTAGGACAGATGGTGTGTTACATGCTGCTCTTGAGTTGGAACTGGATAGAATCCAGGATATCCTCAGTGGCAGTGGAAACTAGGGCAAGTGATTCCCCTCTCCTGATGTATAAGAAGATTAAGTAAGAGATGGCTCATAGGTTAAGAACACTGGCTTCTCTTCCAGAGGACTGAGATTCAATTCCCAACACACACATGGCAGTTCACAAATGTCTGTGACTACAGTTCCAGAGGGTCCAACACCCTCACACAGACATGAATGCAGACAAAACACCAGTGCACATAA
>CABHPR010103700.1:0-22258 GCA_902168415.1 Peromyscus melanophrys | reverse complement strand
CCAGGCCCTCTAGCACAAGGTAATGATGAGATTGATAAATTATTGATAGGAAATGTGCTGGAGGCCTCAGAATTTCATAAAAAACATCATGTCAATAGTAAAGGTTTAAAAAAGGATTTTTCCATAACCTGGCAACAAGCCAAAGAAATAGTAAAGAAATGTCCTACTTGTTCTTTTTACAATCAGACACCATTACCAGCAGGATATAACCCAAAGGGTACTCAAAAGAATGAAATCTGGCAGATGGATGTGTTTCACTTTGCAGAATTTGGAAAAATGAAATATGTACACCACACCATAGATACTTATTCAGGATTTCAATGGGCAACTGCCTTGAGTTCTGAAAAAGCTGATTCTGTAATCACTCATTTATTAGAAGTTATGGCTATCATGGGTATACCTGCACAAATCAAAACTGACAATGTTCCATCATATGTCTCTGTTAAAATGAAGCAATTTTTGGCTTATTACGATATAAAGCATATTACAGGTATACCACATAATCCTACAGGTCAAGCAGTTATAGAAAAATCAAACAGAACTCTAAAGGATATGCTAAATAAACAGAAAGGGGTAACAAAAACCCCCAGAAATAGACTGCATAATGCTCTATTAACTTTGAATTTTCTCAATGCCAATGAGAAAGGAACAACAGCTGCAGAGAGACATTGGGTAATAGAAAAAACTACAGAATTGAATCAGCCTATATACTTTAAGGATGTGCTAACCTCAGAATGGAAACCAGGGTATGTGCTACGTTGGGGACGAGGTTTTGCTTTTGTTTCTACAGGAGGAGATAAGCTGTGGGTACCATCAAAATTGATAAAGGTTCGATTGAACAAGAGACCTCTTAATTGAAGAGGTGATAGTTCATCAACCAGCATGAGCATCCAATTTAAACTAACTTATACAAGTAACACATGCTTTTTCATTTAATCAGGTAATAACTTGCCAAAAAAGGAACATCCCCAAAATTAAACTTGGGGAAAGGTTTTTGTTTTTGTATTTTAGGAGAATGAAGCCTAAGGAATCTGAAGACCACTGGACAAATGAGACAAATGAAGAAAAGGGACAAACCATCTATTCCAGGAAACAGAGTAAAATGGCCTATTGGTATATCATCTAAAAAATTTTTATGTCTCCCTAAATGTTTGTTTCTACTCTTCTCTAAAGAAATTTAACATTATTCATCTTCTAATAGTCCCAGTTCAATTATAATTTAAGGCTGACTTTAGAGTTGGAGAATGGCCCTCTCCTTCTTTAAACTCAAGCATGTTTGTTAAAAGGAAAATGCAAACTCCCTGTATCATGCCAGAAGGGCCATCTTCTGCTATGGGACAGAAGAAAGCAAAATTAATTAAGGGACTATTCTATTACTAATCTCAACTCCTTGATTCTATTCTGATTCTTTAAACTTTTCTTAAGGTATGAATATTATCTGTATATATGTCTTTGTGTTCGAGTCTCTTATCAGTTTTCTGCAGGAAATAACGGCCAGGCCTGGCATCAACTGGAGTCTCCAGGAAAAAAATGGGGCCCCACAACAACAACAACAATTCCACGTGGACAATAATAACATCACTAAGCTGACAAACATCATCTACAGATCAGCTTTGAACTACAAAGTGCTTAGAACAA
This sequence comes from Peromyscus melanophrys, assembly GCA_902168415.1. NCBI lineage: Eukaryota > Metazoa > Chordata > Mammalia > Rodentia > Cricetidae > Peromyscus > Peromyscus melanophrys. The sequence goes on along the minus strand of CABHPR010103700.1, from coordinate 20,620 downwards.
TTTTGAGAGGGATGACTGAGATGATCCAGTCCCAAAGACTACTTGAATAAGGACATGAAATAAATCCTGAACTTTGGTATTATACACAGACTGGATAATGAAGGATATAGTTACCTTTCCTAGAATTTGACAATTAACCTAAAATTTTTCTTTTCAGAACAAAGATACCTTCGCCCATACCCAGCAGGAAACAATTTCAATAATACGACGCCCACATTCCCAAAGAGGTGGTAGGGGACGGGTGGTTTTTTGGTCTTTTAATGGGTTTTAGGTCTGGGATAATTTTCATTGTTTAGAGGGGTTGGTTACAACTGGTTATCAAGGGTTAAGAAAAGGACTAAGCAAAGGAGATTAGATTTACGGTTCTTGTTTATATATATATATATAAACAGAAAAAGGAAAAGAAAAAAGAAAAAGACAATTACTAGTTTTAAATACTTTACATTGGATTGGATTGTTTTATGTTGTATACAAATTATATATATTGAAATTGATATTGTTAGAAAATGCTATATGTATATTTCTAACTGTATTTATACCGTTCATTTAACAATGTAATACAATTTTTTGATTCTTGAATGTTATTGTTACCAACTATTAGGATATGAAGAAATGAAAGTTAGTGGTTAGACATTATAAGAAAACTTGTAGTCATATTAGGTATGTTTTCAAGATAGAGCAGATATATTTTGGATAGACAGGTCATCTTCAAACCCTTCGGAGATCTACAGAATATGGCATTTAAAATGTTTTAATAACTTAGAAAATCTTTTTTGTTATGACTATGAGACATGTCGGCTCCTGGCAATACCAATCTACTTCAGAGAGAATATGGGCATTGAAGAAACTGCGTATGGAGTTAACTTTCATTGTGGCAAAAGTTGGCCACTGGACAACAAAGTATCCTCGAATCAACTGCTGACAACAGGACAGAATGGACAGACAGAAATGAAACAAAGAACTACCGATTCTTGCCAAAACAAGTATGGTTATGGCTTTATCAAAAGGCATCGTCTGAGGCCAGGACAATATGGCACCATCGCTGAAGTGGCCTTTGCAATCTGGAAAAGGTACAGTGCCTTTTTCTTTGAAGGCAGCTGAACAGGCAGTAGGCCGATAGCTTCTGATGTGCAATGGACCAGCAGCTGAAACAGTTATTCTTGAAGAGTAAGCTCACGCCTCTCAATAGCAGACTGGCATTTAATAGAGGGATGTGGAGAAGTACGGGATGCTGAGATGAAGCCACACATACACGGTCAAGAAGAATGGACAGCTGAATTAAAAAACCATCAACAATTTCCAGAATTTATAATTCTGAATCATGACATGACACTTATGGAATTCAGGTGTTTCTGGTACATGGACTGCTCTCACCCAAGGTGAGGTTGAACTGTTGACCTTGTGTACATCCTACTTCACAAATGAGTCTGTCAGATACACTAAGCCTATAGGTTGAAGATGATGCCCCAACACTGCGGAGAAACCTCAGGTGACTGTCCAGGCGGCTGGCTGTTTCTGTTAACTCACAATTTTTTTGGAAGTTTTTATTTTTGTTAGGTAATGTTATTTCCTTCTTGGGTCTCTGAAGGAGTTGAAGATTATTTAGTTATAGTTGAAGATTAATTAGGATAGAAAGTGAATTAGATACACTAGGATAGATAATAGAATTATTTTCTCTGAATTTGTTAAATAAAAATAGACTAGATATTGTTTAGGTAGTTATTACTTGTATATATTGTATATAGTTATTGTACTTCTGTGTATAGTTTTTCTTATGTTAGTTATAAGCGTTTTTCTTTTTTTTCTTTTATTAAAATAGAAAAGGGGAAATATGGTGATATTTTCTTTTATTATATGTTAATAAATAAAGTTGCCTAGGGGTCAGAGCTATTAGCAAGCCATAGCCAGAGTCTGGCGAACAAGTAGTGATGAGGCAGTTAGGCAGTTGGGTTTACAACCAATGAGAAGGCAGAACAGAATTCTTTTTGAGGACAACCCCCTTTTGAGCTGAGAGACGTTACTTCAGGGAGAGACTAGCGAATGGAAAGCGGTTAAGGCTCTTAGCTCTGACCTCTTTGGCTTTTCTCTTTACTTTGGCTTTGTGTGTTTCTTTTTTTAAAAAAATACAACTACAGAACAGTATTTTTACATAATATTTGAAATGGTTTCTCTTAGTGGTAATAGAGCAAGCATTCCATTACCAAATACCTACTTTTCATGTTGTAGGTATTTCACCAGGGATTGGTCCTTGAACATACGGGGGAACTAGGTTCTTTTTACCTTCAATTTTCTGTGTCAAAAGCAATTTCTCTAGTCTGTTTCTTAAGAGGGTACCATCTCAATTCCTTGTTCTATTTGCTTTTCTACAACCATGTTTCTAAGTCTTTTTCTTTCTCATTTTGGAATGGTTCTGCCTAAATGTATTCTAACATCAAATGGACATAGTTAGATTCTGTGTCTTTTCAGATTGTTAATCAGTTTTATACAACATGCCATTATACAGAAGACTCGGTGTTTTCTTCACTAAGAGTGTTTTCTATGTGTCAATTTTACAATATCTGATAACAAATAGGCCCTTCAGCATTGCCTTATTTAACATCTTCTGTTGATGATTCTTTGCACTGTGCTACAAAAATACCCAATCTTTCAGTGATTTCATATTTTCTTTTTTTTTTTTTTTGTTTATCGAGACAGGGTTTCTCTGTGTAGCTTTGCGCCTTTCCTGGAGCTCACTTGGTAGCCCAGGCTGGCCTCGAACTCACAGAGATCCGCCTGCCTCTGCCTCCCGAGTGCTGGGATTAAAGGCGTGCGCCACCACCGCCCGGCTTCATATTTTCAGATTAATAATGTTTCTAGTTTGAACACTCATCACACGGAAATACTCCTTGCTGTTGAGTAATCCTCTTGTACACTATAAAGATTTTTTGTAGCTAGAGTTTTCCTGCCGGGCCCACGGTCAGGACAAATCTCTCTCACCCGCCAGTCCCACAGCCGCTCAGACCCAACCAAGTAAACACAGAGACTTATATTGCTTACAAACTGTATGGCCGTGGCAGGCTTCTTGCTAACTGTCCTTATATCTTAAATTAATCCATTTCTATAAATCTATACCTTGCCACATGGCTTGTGGCTTACCGGCGTCTTTACATGCTGTTTGTCATGGTGGCGGCTGGCAGTGTCTCCTCAGCCTTCCACTTCCCAGAATTCTCTCCTCCTTGTCCCGCCTATACTTCTTCCTGCCTGACCACTGGCCAATCAGTGTTTTATTCATTGACCAATAAGCAACATGTTTGACATACAGACCATCCCACAGCAATTTTTCACTAGAATTAGATTAATTAAACACTGATTGGCCAGTCTCCAGGCAGGAATTATAGACAGAGCAACCAAACTAAGGATGTTGGGATGAAGAAGAATGGAGTCAGGAGATTCATCAAGAAATGGAGAGAAGTTACAATGGGCATGATGTCATACTAAGAAAAAGTACCAAGCCACATGGCAAATCATAGATAAGAAATATGGGTTAATTTAATTAAAGAGTTAGGTAGTAGCAAGCCTGAGCTATTGACTGAATATGTATTATGTATATTAAGTCTCTGAGTTGGTTATTTGGGACCAGACAGTCAAGACAGAAAAGTTATGCCTACAAATAGCACCCAAAATGGGGCATAGATCTACATAAGATCTAAAAAGCTTAAAAGGGTGTTCTAGACACAGAAATGGAGCCAGGAGCTGCTTCCTAGTCTCATGTCTCTCATGCCAGCCACAGCACAGAGCTCTGTGGCAGGTTCCTACAGTCTCTCACGCTATCTGCAGTATAGAAAAGTGTCTAATAAGACTGCCCTCCAAACACCATGTGCTATTGTCATATGCTAAACTGAAAAATGCTGGGAACCAATAGCAATTTAATATTTGTCTCATGTGAGAAAAAATACAGATATGTAGTAGAGACAGATTCAGACCCAAAAATTCCTTTAAACGGGTGTCAGTGTGTTTAACAATATGTGTAAGCTTTGGAGAAAAAGAAAAAGGGTGCAGAAAATTCTCTAAAAAGGAATAGAATAATAAAGGGTATAATATACCTCATTAAGATCTGAATTACACGGAGAATCTAGAACGTGTATGTTATTGTGCCATTTTTGAAGTTTTTGTCTGCTAAGAGATACTGGATTATAAAAACTGCTAGATTAAACTATTATAAATATTTTAAATATATCTTGACTTCAAAATTTAAGTCAAAAGGTAAATTGCTTTGGGGGAGAGGTTAATCTTTTATTTCCACAGGAAATGAGAGGATGTGGATTTATTCTGGGTTAAGAAAATCAGATTTTCTGGGCAGTAGTGGCGCATGCCTTTAATCCCAGCAGTTGGGAGGCAGAGCCAGGCGGATCTCTGTGAGTTCGAGGCCAGCCTGGTCTACAGAGTGAGATCCAGGACAGGTACCAAAACTACACAGAGAAACCCTGTCTCAAAAAAAAACAAACAAATAAAAAAATCAGATTTGATAGAGGAAGACCCCTTGAAAATCCTGGCTACACACATAAAGAAATATACTTAAATGAACTATAAGACACATATTGTGTATTTTACCTGCTCAAACATAAAAAAAAAATCATCCTTGGTTGACTTGTATATAATACACAGTACATACTTGTAATAATGGAGATATGTATGTTACCTTTAAAATTTTATGTATTTTCAGAATAAGAGGATGAGACACCAATAAAAATGGATGGCATATGTTATCTAGCATTTCAACATGTCTCTGTTATAGTCTCCTCAAAAGTCTGTATTCAAAACAGCTTCAAGGCTGCTGGTTGAGATGGTCTACCCTCACGAACTATTCCAGACAAGATTTCATTATTATCCCATTTTCTCAAGATTCCCCAAAGATACTAGTAGAACCAAACAATGTGAAGCATTCTAAAATAAACAATGCCCACATTCCTAAAAGTTTGGCTATAGATTTTTTTTGTCATTTAAGGGGGATTGGTTACAAGTTGTTATTGGTCATAGTCAGAATAAAAGCTTAAAAAAGAATTAAATTCAAAGACCTCTTTCTGCATGAACAAAAGAGGGTATAATATAGAAATGGTGACATGATAGGTGGATTATTGAATTTACTTTAATCTGAAAGAACAACTATTAATCTTAAATGATTCTTATTAGTATAGATTTGGTTTATTGATAAAAATTTACAGTTATTTCTGTTATACTTTATGTATATTTTTACTCTTGTTTTGAGTATTATGCTTATGCAGCTCATTTAAAAATGTAATTTATAATAAAATAGAGATTAATAGTCATCTATAATAGTCAAACTTATAGTCACATGGAGTATGTTTTCAAAATCATATAGACATATATTTTAGACAGACAGGTGGTCTTCAAACACATCAGAGGTGTACAAATATGGCATTTAAGATTTCTTAATAACAAGTTTGTTTTTAATGAAAATGAGACATGTATGCTCTTGGAAATACCAGCCTACTTTAGAGTAGATGATGAGCATGAAAGAAACTCCCTGTAGAGTTTAGTTTCTTTGTGGTGAAAGTTATCCACTGGGCAAGAAGCTTCCCTGGCCTTAACTGCTGACAGTATGTTGTCCATATTGGATAAGCCAGATACAAAGGAAAGTTACAGCCAATATTTGCCAAGACAAAGTATGGCAGTTCTTCAAAAATCCTGCTTCACAGTAAGACTGTGAGATATTCTAGGCCTTAGGGCCAAAGATGGATGCCCCAACATTACAGAGGAACCTTGGATGACTGTCCATTCAGGTGGCTGTTTCTGTCATTTCTTAATTTTGGAAGTTTTTGCTCTGGACATCCTGTTTACTCAGGTAATATTATATCCTTTTCAGGTTTCTGATGGAGTTGAAGACTGGATAGTTATAGTTATAATTTTCCTTATTACCAAATTCCAAAAAGAAATTTACAAAAGAGTAATAAAGTGTATAAGCTTTAAAGACATAAAAGGATAATTTTGAGTTGGTAATGCAAGTTAGGATATAAAGTGATTTAGGTAAAAATCTCTGGACTCACCAACATAGGATAGATAATGCAGTATTTTCTTTAATTTTTCCAAATACAAATAGTGTAAGTGTAATTGTTACTTAATAACTGTTTTGTTGTATATAATTTTACTAAGTTAAAATTAAAGCCTTTTTAATTAGACAAAAAGGGAAATTTTGTGGGATAATCCTCTTGTACACTGTAAAGATTTGTCACTTGAATTTGCTTAATAAACACTGATTGGCCAGTTGCCAGCCAGGAAATATAGGTGGGGTGACCAAACTAAAGATGGTGGGATAAAGAAGGGTGGAGTCAGGAGTGTCACAAAGAGATGCAGAGAAGCAAGATGGGCATTCCATACTAAGAAAAGGTACCAAGCCATGTGGCAAAGCATAAATAAGAAATATGGATTAATTTAATTGTAAGAGTTATCTAATAACAAGCCTGAAGTATTGGCTGAGTATTTTTCATTCATATTAAGTATCAGAATTGGTTATTTGGGAGCAAGTGGTGGGGACAGCAAGACTCCACCTACAACTCCTATTTGCCATGTACTGTGATCAATGCTCAGGAAAGATAATGAAAGTTAATAAACAGGAATCTGAGAGGCATTGTGCAGGTGCATAACTGATAACCTAATTGATTTGTTCATCAGATTTTTTTATTGTCAAAATGATATCTGATATGATTCTAATAAAGTCTATATGAGACTCATGTCCACTAGAATGTGCTCAACAAATGAAATTTATTCATTATCTTTGATGATGGTTTCTTTTTACACTCCCTGAATAAAGCAAGGTTTCAAAATATATTTATCCCAATTTCTCTGTCTTACCCACATGATTATCTGAAATAGAGCAGGGATACCACAATGTATCCAATGTATCATTCACTTTTGTCCATGTGGGATGTACTTGAAGAGGAAGCAATTACAAGAAAGAAGAATATGGAATATGGTACAGTATGACACTTCTCAAAATATGGTCAGTATTCTACTATTTATAAGAATCCCAAGATGAATAATATGAGTGTACATTCCTATGGTCCAATAGAGACTGAATGAATCAGAGTACATAGGAAAAAAGTTGTGAATGTGGAACTCATTAACAATACTCATGTACGTACTATGGTCACTGTCATAAAATACAGAAGTTTTTTTTTATTATTTTGTATAATCTCTACAACCATGATACAGCTTAAATCTTGATGAAATTCATAGGAATATTGAGAAGGAAAGCAAAGATGATATGACATCCCTGGATTTACGTTATATAAATGTGTGACTTACATATTACAGAGATAATCTGAATGAAATTTGTTCATGATAAGTCTTTGCTAAAAATCGTGAACTAAATAAAATATCAAATAAGGAAATAAGCAAAAAGAGGAAGCTACTTCTACTTTGTGAAATTATTATGTGAGCTTGTTCATTTGAGCATGGGGACTATAGTTTTCTATTGTTTGCTTCCTGGAAGATAATGATGATATCTGCCTTTCCTGCAGTGTATCAGTTATCTGCTTTCACACAATAAAAATGAAGCATCAAATAGCACATATCACACATACTAGTTTGAAAGACATAGAGCCACTGCTTCATACAATGGGTTTAAAACTGTTAGAAGAATCTCACAGCTATCGAGAAAGGTTTAACCACAAACAGGCTGTATATTCAATATTAATATTTACATATTGACTTACCTTATAAGGTCTTGGTAGATCAGGCTTCTGGTACCTTAGTTTAAGCAACCCTATCATATTCAGCAAATTTAAAAACGATGCTCCTAGCGCCACATATTTCACTAGGTAGATTAAATCTGAAGCTATTATTGCAATAGAAGATAAAATGGTAATCAGGATGACTGCTACAACTGGAGAGTGATGATCATTAAGCATTGAACAGATGATAGGTAATTGTCCATTCTGACTTGCACAGTAAAATATTCTTGATGCTGAAAGTATTCCAGGAAAGCCGCTGGTCACCAGTGAAGTTGAGATCCCCAAAGAAAGTACCCATTGTGCAGAAGGGAAGACTCTGTCCATCCATGTGACAGCAATAGAATCTATGAAAATTCAAAATGCCAAAGCCATTTTTGCTTGAAAGCAAATAGAACAGCACTCTACAATGGTTTCTGTATCCATGCATATTGTAATAGAACTTGGTCATTTTTTTCTAAGAGATGGAGTCTCTTACTCTTCTAATCTGTTGTGCCTTGTGATTGGTTTTGTCCATTAAAGCACATTAGAAGTGGATGTTTGAGAGCTGCAAGGCTGCTCAGTGCCAGGAATAATAGTTCTTGCTTTCTTGATTGTTAAGCTGTCTATCTTATGAATTTATCACCCCCAAATTTTTTTGTCAGCTAAAAAGACAGAAAAAAGCCATACTAGCTGTGGAGACCTGGTACTGCATTACACGTCTCTAACAGTAAAAATGGCACAAAATTCAGCCACTATAGTGTAGCATAAGTCATGAAATTTGTGTGATGTGTCACCTCCCTCACATCTTCCCTTTAATGGCCCTGTGCTGCAGATGTACTTAGAAGTGCTCCAGTCCAATATCCTTTTTGACATTGCCAAACCTTGATTTTACTACTATGTCATTTTATAAGATTGAAAATATCCTAAAGAAAGACTATTTATGCCCCTCTCTTTTTTATCATAGCATTTAAAACCAATGCTGCCCAGGCCTAGAATTGAAATTTCCCAGTAACCTCATCTGGAGGAAGGGAAAGTTGAAGCTCTGGTTCCAACCAGAATAAGCACCTGTCTCTGAAGAAAAGTTTTCATATGTTTTTAACAATTTGACAGACTACATAGAGAAATCCCAGAAAGTAATGAATGAGTGATGATAGGGCCACACTTATTCCTAGTGACGTTCTGATGGCTATATATAGAAAAGCCAATCATGAAAATTAGTGTTCACAATTACAAATAACTAGCAGTATCCTAGAAAAGAACAGAGTATTACAATGTGCGAAGTATGGCTGAGAACTGATTGTGACTGGCATTTTGATCCACTTCTGATGGATACAAATGAGAGCCTTAGTGAAAATCTTGGCCATGGGTTTCACATCTAAGAAAGCAGAGATGTTGCCTGTTTTAATCAGCCTCTTTCATTGTAAAGGTAATGTGTATTTTGAAGGATGAAGCATCTAAGCATGGTGTTTATTCTTCGTGTTCTTGCCCTGATTGTTCAGGTATCTTGACATTCTTTTTTACACTTTTCCTACTCTTCTGTCTTTGTTCTTTATTTTAGTTTTTCTTGTTACATGGCCTTCTGGATCTATAATTTAGTTCTTAACATGTTGTTTATCATACAATAGATGATTTACGTTATTACATTTTCCTTAGATTCATTGAAAGGCCCAAAACATAAATATTATTTTTATAGCACTGTATGTATACTAAACACATCTATAGTATATGAAACTTGCAATCTTTATTTCTGAGCACAGAGAGACATCTATTCTATTTAATTTTACTTCACCATACCTGAAGAGATGATTTCCTGGGGTGTCAAAACTGCCAAGTATGATGTATTAGTCAGTAAGTACAACAGAGTCACAATGGACAGGCCAGATATTACAGATCTTGTAATTACATGAGTAGGATTTTGTATTTCTCCTAAGAAAAATAAATAAATATATTAGAAAATGACACATCAAACATATGAGCTTGCCAAAGTCCCATGTCATGGAGACGATCACATTAGGTCTCTGATAAAGTAATTCTTTCTGTCACTAGAGATCATGTATTATCTTCCTTTCACTGAGATAGAAATATTGATGGTTTAGATATAAAATATAGATCTTCATATATTTGGTCATTGAATGTAATTGAATTGAATGTAAAGTAGACAGTTGTTGTCTTCGATTGTTTCCTGAACACAAGAACCTAGACATATGCACTCTTTTAAGGTACATATTTTAGAGCAAAATGTCTCATGAGGCAATATGAAAGATACAATTTTGTTTATTTATAATCACCAATCTTACTGTGCAGCAACCTAAATCGGCAAACATTTTATTATAGATTTATAGTGATGTTAATGAACTGTCATCTACAGTATCCATTTAGGTCAGTGTAGTGTTCACAAAGCTCAGGTTCTCAAAGGTAGGTTATTATAGGCCATTTACCTGAAAGTGGATATTATGAGAAATTGGCAACAATAATAGCTTTTGATTCTGCAATTTAAAATATTAATTTAAAATTAAACTTGCAACAAACATGAAGTATTTATTTCAGAGCACACCTCACTACAGCCATGTATCAGAAGTCATAAAATGCATATTGCACAGTGCATGGTTGTCACACTGCAGAGTATCATCAAATACTACCCACAATACCTCAGCTCAGATTTCAGAAATTTAGATGCTATAAATCTTACTATACAAAGTTTCTTCTAATAAAGAAACATATTTAAGTATGGCAAGCAAATATTTCTAGTGTTTCCTTACCATAATTCCTGGGCATATATATGCCAAATGGGTATGTCATTGAAGTGCATTGTGCTAAAATGTTTGACTTTTTAATATTGCACCACCATAGTCTGGCTAAACAAATTTCTTTGTGACTTATTATCATTAATGGTTTTATTTATGTACTTATTTAATTTATATATATGATGAGGGTCAAGTAAAATTAATGAGAGTGAAGTACTCATGAAAGAAAAAGTATAAGAAGCCCTCTGTTGGATGGAGCATTACCACATACTTTTTTTCTCCTCCTACTCCATGCACTGATCTGTTATCAGGTAAGGCAAACTTTGAACTAAAATAAATGGTCTATTTCTGGCAGTAATGACAAGAAATGAGAGCTTTCTGAATCAATATGGAGAAGCTTGTGGTGCTGGAAGAGAATAATCACATCTATGACTTGACAGATATTTCAGTAGAGCAGTTGATCAGTTCTCACACACAAGTTGATTAACTGGTTTGCTATATTTGCTGGAGTCTAGTGTTTAACTTTATGAAACAAGAGTTATCTCTGAGGACATTTTCAGCAGTAAAATAGGTTTCCCATGAAATGAAAGAAGTTCATCTTTAAGTGAAGACTCTAAACTCTTCTCATCAAATAGTTAAATTTTAGAGAGTTGTAACAAGATTAATCCAGATAGTAAAAAGTCATATTAGTACATAATGCAAATAAGTGGAACCCAAAAATACTAGGAACATGAATACAGATAAGGTTATGATTATTTGGAATTACAAGAAAAAATGAATGCCACATATTAATAGATTTTAATCATGATCTGTTTGTCTTCATTTCCTCAAATACATTGCATAAAATTATGAGACAAATAATGAGAAAAAATGTTCACACTGTGAAAAGGAAGGATTAAATTTTATTAAATTTAAATATCTTGAGAATTTATGTAAGACTGTATTTGGAAAGTTGCTGTCCACCCTGGCCTGGGAATCAGGTAGTCATTCTTCACTATATTTCATTACCCACATTTTCAATCCCCTTTCTCATCTACACGCATGTAGCAAACTGCTTAAGTGAGCCTGTCCTCTCTTTCTGAGTCTACTACCTGGGGATACCACCAAACCTGATGGTGGACCCATCTTTCCTTCTTTCTGTGAACATTTTCAGCCCCCAAATTCTAGCCAATCCCCATTCTTTGGGCCTGCAACAATACCTAGAAACACGTCCTAGCCCAGAACAACAGTGAGCAAACCAGGAAGGGAGTCAGAAGCACTCCTTCTCAGTCAATCCACAGCCACCAACAGTTACTAAGATCCAGAGAGTCCAAGACAACTCAAGCAGAAGAAGCACATGCTTAAAGAAGACAATACCATCATCATCATTTCAAAACCCAGAGGCCAAGATGCCAGCACAAAAACACAGACATTAACAGCAAAGAAATTATCCCTGCAACAGAACCCAGAAACTAATAGAGTAGCCCAATAGAAATGCAATAGTGTTAAAGCACAAGACACAGACTTCAAATTAGGTATTATGAGTATGCTCAAATACCACAAAAACTATATAAATGAATCCCTTCATAAGTCTATGAAAACACAAGCAACCAGTGGAATGAAATAATGAAAACAGTAAAAGAAATAAAAATAGAGTAACTAAAGAAAATCCAAATGGAGGTACAACAGAAATGTAAAGTTTTGAAACCAAATATATGAACATAGAAAGAGGAAAAGCTTAGTTCAAAAACATAGAAAATATTTTTAATAAAATCACAGAAGAAATATCCCTAACCTAAAGAAGGATGTGCCTATTAAAAGTACAAGGAACATAAAGACATCAAACAGACTGGATCAGAAAAGGAATTCTTGAGGAAACATAATGATCAAAACACTGAATCTACAGACCAAAGAAAGAATATTAAAACCTGCAAGGGAAAAACAAGTATCATATAAAAGTATATTCATTAGAATACCACCTGATATTACAATGGAAACATTGAAAACCAGAAAGGACTTGACAGATATCCTACAACCTGTAGAAAATCAGAGATGCCAACCAAGATTACTATACTCAGCAAAACTTTGAATCACAAAAATTGGAGAAAGAAAACATTGAATAATAAAACAAGATTTATCTATCTACAGTATCTATCTACAAATATACTTCTAGAGAAGGTACTAGAAGGAAAATTTCAATATTAAGTGGTTAACCACATCAAATAAATCACAAGTCATAAATAATCTCATAACATCAGTTCAAAGTTGGGTTGAAGTAGGGGGAATTCCCACATCACAAATCACAATAATGGGAATCAACAAACACTGCTCATTGATAATTCTCAATATTAATTGTGTTAATTCCCCAAAAGAAAGACACAGACTATCAGATTAGATTAGGAAACAGGTTGTATCTTTATTCTCTATCCAAGAAACACACTTATCAAGGACAGAGGTCCACCTTAGGGTAAAAGGATGAAAAAAATCATTACAAGAAATTGGATCAAAGAATCAAAAGTTTGTATAGCCATTTGAAAATGTGACAAAATAGAGGTCAAACCAAAACTAACCAAAAACAATAGATCAGGGGACTATATATTTATCAAGGGAAAAAGCTACAATAAAGTCATTAGTATTCTAAACATTATTACACCAACCACAAGAGCAACCAAGTTCATAAAAGAAACAGTACAATAGCTAGTATCATATATTGACACTATCACAATTATAGTAGATGACTTCAGTACCCTATCTATTCTTGCAAACTGGCAACGAAAAGCAAAATAGAGAAATACTGATGCCAAATGACATTATAAATCAACTGTACCTTGTAGATATTTATGGAACATTGTACTTGAACAGAAAAGAATGTACCTTCTTCTCTATAGCACACATAGCTTTCTACAAAATTGACTACATACTCAGACATAAAGTCTCAACATATACAAGACAATTGAAATAATGCCCTGAATCATATCTGACCACCATGGATTAAAGGTAGATATCAATAACAGAAACAAGATGAATCTTCAAAACTCATGGAAACTGAACAACTATCTACTTAATGAGAATTCAATTAGAAAAAATTTAGAAATAAATTAATAACTGCACAGAATTGAATGACAATGAAAACATAACACACCCAAAACTTTGTGAAACAATGAAGGCAGTTCTGAGAGAGGTTCATATCATTCATTAAAGGCTAATCAAAAAGATTAGAATGATCTCATGCTAGTAACTTAATGGCACACCTGAAATGTCTAAAACAAAAAGAATAATTCATATTCAAAAGGAGTAGATAGCAGGAAACAATCATCTCATAGCTAAAAGAAGTTAAATAGAAAAAAATACAAAGATTCACTGAAATAAAACATTGTATGTTTCTTTTTTTATCAGCTGTAGAATTTCCCTGATAGATTTTTTTGGTCACATATATTATCATATCTTCTACAAATAGCAATACTTGAACTTTTTCTTTTCCATTTGTATCCCCTTGATTTCCCTAAGTGTATTATTGCTCTAGCTAAACCTTTAAGTACTATATTGAGTAGATATGGAGAGAATGGACAGCCTTGTTTTGTTGCTGAGTTTAGTGGAATTGCTTTAACCATTCCTTCATTTAATTTTATGTTGACTATAGGTTTTCTGTAAATTGCCTTTATTATGTTTAATTATGTCCCTTGAATCCTTGATCTGTCCAAGACTTTTACTATGCATGGGGTGTTAGATTTTGTCAAAGATTTTTGACATCTAATGAGATGATCGTGTTGGATTTTTTTGTTTGTTTCAGTTTGTTTATATTGTGGATTACATTTGCTGATTTTCATATGTTGATCCATCTCTGCATCTACGGGATGAAGACTACTTGATCATGCTGGAACAAGGGGAACACTTCTCCATTATTGGTGGGAGGGCAAACTTGTATAGCCACTTTGACTCTGTATGGCAGTTTCTCAGAAAATGTATTGGGGATAGATTTATCTCAGGCCCCAGCTATACCAGTCCTGGTTATAGACCCAAAGGAGATACCATCCTGCCACAAGGACACTTGACCAACTATGTGAATAGCAGTTTTATTCATTTTAACCAGAAACTGTAAACAACCTAGGTAACCCTCAACTGAGAATGGATAAATAAGATGTAATATATTTGCAACGGAGTGTTTCTCAGCTGTTAAAAAATGACATTTTCAGGCTAATTATGGAAATAGAAAAAAATTATCCTGAGTGAGGTTACCCAGAGTCAGAAAGACAAACATGGTATATACTCACTTATCAGTAGATATTAGCTATAAAGGAATGGATAATCATACTATAATACACAGACCCATAGAAGCTTAGTAACAAGGAGGGCTCAAGGGGTGACACATAATCTCCCAGAGAAGTGTATATAGAATAAATTTCCTCAGCGGACTGAGAGTGGGAGAGGGTGGGAACAAGAGGGAATCAGATGTGGGGGATGCAGGGAGAGAGTACTGGGAGTGGAATCTAAATCTAGTTGAGTCATTGAATCTAGGATAAACATTAGAATGAAATAGTGCTTTCTTACTGTATCTAGGGTAACATTAGAATATAGTCATTGTTTGCTGGAGACACATAGACTTTAAAGAAATTAGAAATTGTAGAGAACAGTGTTTGTTTTCTGTGATTTATAGAGTTGTTTTTTCTGAAGAAGTTTTCATCCATTGCATGACTTTGATCACAATACTATCATGGCATATCTGGAGTGTCTTGAATATTGGGTACTGCAAACAGTACACAATAAAGACTGAAGTTGAAAGGGTGTGATTATTTACTTCAGAGAACATATAGAATACATCATAGGTGTTTTTGTTTAAAGGAACTTGTTTTATTAAAATACAACTCTTATTTATTTATTAATTAATTAATAAACTCTATTTATTTATTAATAATTAATAAAATAAAAATAATAAACTTATTTATTTATTTATTAATAAACAACTCTGTCTTATTTATTATTTTACAGAGTTGTATTTTAATAAAACAAGTTCCTTTAAACAAAAATACTTATGTATTCTATATGTTCTTAGTTGTGGAACAAGGATGACTGGACGGGTACTCACAACACCAGGGAGGCTACCTGGAAAACAGGACCCCAAGAAAGACATGAGGATCGCCCAGTGATGGAGAAATGAATTAGATCTACATGAACAGCCTGGATGTGAGTGGGGGTAATGAGGGTCGAGGGTCGAGGGAAAGAGAACTTGGGGGAGCGGGAGATCCCAACTGGATCAATAACAGAGAGGGAACACAAGGAATGTTCATGGTAAATGAAGACCACATGAGAATAGGAAGAAGCAAAGTGCTAGAGAGGCCCACAGAAATCCACAAAGATGCCCCCACAATAGACTGCTGGCAATAGTCGAGAAATAGCCCGAACTGACCTCCTCTGGTGATAGGATGGCCAAACACCCTAATTGTCCTGCTAGAAACCCCATCCAATGACTGAGGGAACTGGATGCAGATATCCAAGGTCAGGCCCCGGGTGGAGCTCCGGGACTCCAATTGGCAAGAAGGAGGAGGGTTTATGTGAGCAAGAGTTGTTGGGACCAGGGATGGATGGAATACAGGGACGAGTGGCCAAACGAATGGAAACACATGAACTGTGAACCAATGGCTGAGGGGCCCCCAACTGGATCAGGCCCTCTGAATGGGTGAGACAGTTGATTGGCTTGATCTGTTTGGGAGGCATCCAGGCAGTTGGTCCAGGTCCTGTGCTCAGTGCATGAATTGACTGTTTGAAACCTGGGGCTTAGCAGAGACGCTTGGCTCAGCCTGGGAGGAGAGGACTAGACCTGCCTGGACTGAGTCCACCAGGTTGATCTCAATCCTCGGGGGAGTCTTTGCCCTGGAGGAGATGGAAATGGGAGGGGGGCGGGGGGGGAGGGGGGGGGGGGCGGGAAGGAGGAGAAAGGGGGAATCTATGGCTGATATGTAAAATTGAATTATATTGTAAAATAAAATAAAATAAATTCAAAAAAATAATAAATAAGCCTTTGCACAGATCTTTAAAATTTAGTTCACCAAAAATTTTCTCCTTGTTGTCAGTGAGCTGAAACTTACATTCCTGAGTGGCTTTCCTTCTTTGAATGTCCTATGCAATAAAAAACACTGACATTTGGCACTCAACATCATGGGCTCAAGGAAGAGAGGTGTCTGCATACTCCAGGACTGCATGCCAGAGCATAGGCAAAACTCCAGGTTTGGGCAGGGATATGAGGAATTCACCATCTCAGGAGCAGAAGTATTTGCAGTTGCTAATGTGTTTTTTGAAAGGAAATAGAGTGAAAATGGAAGAAAAACACATCCTACAGAAATTTTGGTATTATTTCAATGGCAGGCTTATTGGTTTGAGGCAACTCCTTATATTCAATTAAAACTGATAATATGGGATCAAGTGTTGAGAAGTTTAAAGAGAGCTCATCAGAAAGGGGAGTCTAAACCAGTAATGATTATGTCTCTATGTAATTAATCTCTAATGCTCTGGAGCCATTGCAGAGTGAGAAATTACAGAAAGTTCACTCAGATGTGGAACAGGGAAATTAAACGGAAACTATTCTGGATAGAAATTGTCCATCAGCAGAGGAGAATTTTTTTTACATGAAGATAAGAATGTTGTTTCAGAGGGAAAAGGAAATGAAGAATGTCAAGACACTAGAAATGAATATCCTTCTTTAGATGATACAGACTTAGAAATGAGAAAGATTGAAATGCTAACTGCACACTTGCAGGAATTAAAGACATACATGAAAAAAAACCTAACAAGACAAAGTATAGGAGGAGAAAAAATATTCCTGGTAGAAAAGAGTCAAGGAAAAGAAATAAAAAAAGAAATTTCCTCAGGAACAAAGCGAAAGTATTTAGTCAAAGACCTCTGATGCCACCTTATGAGGGAATTGAGAAATGGTTGCGTAAGGTCATAAGGACACCTTTACAGGTGTGTTTCTATTTAATATGCAGGAAGTGCTTGCAAATAATCAATATCCTCAGTACTAAGTTTAGATTACAGGCCTACAGATATGACAGACTTAAGATGATTGGAAGAAGCAGTGGTGGTATATAATGCTTTCAACTTCTGTAAGACATGTTTTAAATAATCGGGCTGCGTGGCATATAATTATTCCACAACATCAGAAGGACTTAATGGTAGTTGTATTAGAAGCTGATCCTCAATTACAATAGCTCACCTAGTGGAGAGAGGAATCAGCAGGCATGGAATAGCATAATCATGCTAGAATAGTGAATATACTGAAGGATCATTTTCTAGGTGAAGTTAAATATGCTGATTTACAAAGACAGGTATAATTTGATGACTCCACTATCATGCAATGTCATTTAGCAGCATTAAGGGTCTGGAATGAGGTTAAGGAGACAGGGAGGAGAACTACCTCACTTACAAAAATTACACCAAGTTCAGAGGAAGCTGACACTGAATTTTTACAAAAATCGACTTCAGCATTGCAAAAAGCAGTATTTGATCCTGATGTTATGAAAGTTTTAGTTGAATATTTGGCTTTTGAACAATTTCAAAAAGAAATGTGTTCCCTGAGTATAATCAAAGAAAAGGGCCTCAACCCTCAGGAGTTTGTATGAGGTACAGAAAAGGTACATATTGGACTAATGAATATAGATCTGTGAGAAAAGTGAGTGTAAGTCAATCCTATAATGAATATAGATCTGTCAGAAAAGTGAGATACAATCTTCCTGGAAAACTGATGAAGGGCTTAGTTCAGAAACCATGAATAAACAACATGAGCCAACAATTTCTTGTCAGCAGTGAAAAAGCTCATCAATAAAGCAATCAGGAGAATTCAAATTCAGTATTGGAGAATTAATGAATGCTACTTCAGGGAAGCACTGCTTCAGATTTAGCTATTGGTGAACATGTAACATTATCCCCACAATTTCCTAGTTATAAAGTAGACACTAGAGTGTATGGTTGGTTCTATTTCACCAGGGACAGTAGGAATAATGGTAGCAAGAAGTAGTTTAACATCTCAAAGATTTATTGTAAACCCATTTTTATAGATGAAGATTTCACAGGAGAAATTAAAATTGTGCTTCTATTAAAAAAAGACCAGGAAGATAGAAGCTGGTGATGGAATTGCTCAATTATTATTACTCTCATATCTTAAAATAAAGCAGCTCCAGTATGTAGGACAGGAAGGTTTGTAAGTACAGGAAAAAAGGTGTTTTGGCAAAATTATTATTGATGAAAGGCCAAAATTCAAATAAAAAATGAATGGGATTGAGATTGAAGGGTTAGTAGACATTGAAGCTGGTGTATTTATACTTTCTCAAGAGTCATGGAATATAAATTGATGTCTTCAAGGGGTGCCTACTGAAATTTTAGGAATTGGAATGTTATGTCAGATAAAACAAAGTGTAGAAGGGATTAAATGTATAGAATGTGAAGAACAAAAAGGGATATTAAAGCCTTAGGTGCCTGATATAGCCATGAATTTATGGAGGAGAGATTTGCTTCAATAACATGGTGCTTGGATTAATATTTCTACAACTTCAGAAACAGCTTGAAAATTATGTTAAAAATGGGATGCATTTCTGGAAAAGTTATTGGAAATAATTATCAAGGAAAATCACATGCTATAAAGGTTGCCAAGAAACAAGACAAGGCAAGAATCAGCTATCCAAATTTGGAGTAGGAGGAATTCCATTAGCCCAACTGCTCTGAATTTAAAATGGTTAACTAATAAAGCCTGTATGGGTGGAGAAGTGGTCCTTGATAAAGAAAAACTGTGGATGCTTGAGCAACTAGTACAGGAACAGGTAGATTCTAAATGTATTGAGAATATTGTAAGTCCTTTGAATTCCCCTGTATTTGTAATAGAAAGGGTCCTGGAAAATGGTGAATGTTTACTGATTTGAGAGGTGTAAACAAAATTATTCAGTATGTGGGTCCTTTAAGACCTTGAATTCCATTACCTTCTTTATTTCCTAAAGCTTGGCCTACAATAGCTGTTGATTTAAAAGATTATTTCTTTACTATTATTCCCTTGTAGAAATAATACAGAGAAAAATTTGTTTTTACAGTTCCTACTTATAATTACCAGGCTGTAAAATGGTATTAATGGAAAATCTTTCCTCAGGAAATAGGCCAACTTTATGTCAATAATTTGTGAATCAACCACTGGTTCATAATTTCCTCAATTCCTTATCTACCATTATATGTATGATATCTTAATAGATGCCTCTGATATCAACATCCTTGAAAGAATGTTTGTTCAGATGTAACAGATTGTATGTCAATAGAGATTGCAAATTGCTTCTGGGAAATTCAAAGGAGAGATTCTCTTAATTATTTAGGATTTAAATTAAATAATCATAGAATTCAACCACAAAACGTACAGATTAGAAGAGATCAATTACACACTCTTAATAATTTTCAAATATTTTTGGGAGATATTAATTGGTTGAAGCCTACCATTAGATAGACTGTTCAAGAATTAAACAATTTGTTTCAAATTTTCAAGTTGATTTGGATTGAAACAGTCCAAGGCACTCAACAGCTGAAGCAGAAAATGAGTTGACCCAAGTAGAACAGAAATTACAAGATGCCTGTGTAGATTAATTAGATTTCACAATTGAATGTATTTTAGTAATTTTACCTTCTACACATTCCCCTATTGGACTCATTATACAAAGGGAGGATAATGTTTTAGAATAGATATTTTTTAGCCCATAAACAGGTAAAAAATTAAAAACCTACACTGAAAGGTTTCTGAATTAATTATACAGGAAAGACTAAGTCTTTATCAATTGTCAGGAATGGATCTGACTGAGATTATAGTGCCTTATACTAATGTTGAAATTATGCACTTGTGGATAATTAATGATTACTGGTAAAGAGCTTGTAGCAATTATTTGGAGGAGATCAACAACAAATATCCCCAAAGTAAACAACTTCAAATTTATAAAGAGAACTGAATGGATTCTTCTCCATGTAGTGAAAAAAGCACCTATTTCTGGGATGCTTACATTTTATACTGATGCAAATAAATTAGGAATGGAGGGTTATATAGCAAGAAACGTAAGTAGACCAAATTCCCCGTGCTTCTGTCTAAAAATCAAAATTATATGCCATTTTAGTTGTTTTATTAGATTTTAATGAAACTATTAATAAGATTACTGATTCTCAATATGTAGAAAG
>CABHPR010103696.1:0-16229 GCA_902168415.1 Peromyscus melanophrys | reverse complement strand
TTTAACTGCTGGGAAAGAAAAAAACAATATCGGCCTGCGCACCACTGGTTGATAACTCCATGTGAGCCCTCAGTTGAGCCCACTCACACTTTTAATAAAATGGCATGTATGTTCCTCATGGCTCTTTTCTTCTCAGGCAAATAAAAGCATCACCAAGTCAGCTTCCCTTACCACTTGAAGCAAGGCAGCTACGAGGAATTCTCAGTAGTAAGAACGTAAGAGCTGCTTACCTGTGTAAGTACTTGACTTGGCCGTAAGCATCAAGTGTCGACCCTCTACTTTCACAGCTGCCTCTTGTGGACGTTTTCAACAAACCTGTGAGGGCCCTTAGCGGCCTAGCTCGTCAGTCACATCCCCTCACTCTGAGAGAACGTCCGCGTCTCAGAAACGCCACCTTGTCATGGGTCACCTTGCCCTGTCATCCGACAAAAGCTGCCTTTTAGTCCACCCGAGAGCCACTGGAGATTTTCTGGCACCGGGAAGGGACCATTAAGCTGAGAATGCTCCATCAGAAAAGAGTTAAAAGCAGGACCCAGGCCATGACCACTCATCTCCTGGAAGAATGGCCCCCTGGCTACCTAAGGGGCAGAGGTGGGCTGGTGAGGCATGCACACACTGAGAGGGCAGCCCATCGGTGGCTGGAGTTGTCAGCAGCTCTCTGGGGAGGGGATTCTGTTTCTGCAGCTGTGTGGAGGGCTTCCCGGTACCCTCTCGGGGTACACTCAGAGAATACACTCTGGGGGTACACTTTCTTGGTCCCACAACTCTTCCCCATTGTTCTTCACTCAGCACCTGTAACTTTTCCACCATGAAAGAGGTTTAGAAGTTCTACAGAGATTTATAAATTTTCGAGCCCACCTCCCTAAATAGATATAAGAAAAAAAATAGAGCCCAGAGAAGTTAAGCAACTCAGCCAATGGCAAATAGCCTGATCTAGACTGTCCAAAAGTGGGATCTAAGAAATAATTGTCACACAAGGTATTTTTTTGAGAAAAAAAACCCTAAAGTTTACAGACAAGAGAATTTAAGAAATAATAATTGTCTATTCACCTTTATCTGTGCTATTTTCTCTCTCTCTCTCTCTCTCTCTCTCTCTCTCTCTCTCTCTCTCTCTTTCCCCTTCCCCTCCCGTGGTGGGGTGGTTGGGGGGGGGGATTGGTTTTGGTTTTGGTTTCTGGTTTTTGGTTTGGATTTGGGGTTTTGGGTTTTTGGTTTTTGGTTTTTGATTTGGGTTTGGGTTTGGGTTTGGGTTTTTTTCAAGACAGAGTTTCTCTGTGTAGCTTTGGAGCCTGTCCTGGATGTCGCTCTATAGACCAGGCTGGCCTGGAACTAACTCACAGAAATCTGCCTGCCTCTGCCTCCCGAGTGCTGGGATTAAAGGCATGCGCCACCACTGCCCGGCCTTACCTCATTTTTTGGATACAGGGTCTCAGTCACCTGGGACTTACTGAGTGGATGTGCTAGGCTAGCCAGCCAGCAATCCCCAGAGATCCACTGTCTTTGCCTTCTGAGTGCTGGGATTCCGAGCTCTTGAACATGGGTTCTGAGGACTAAACTCAGGTCATTGGATTTGCATGGCAAGTACTTTACTGGCTGAGCCATTTCCCCAGCCCTCTAACAACATTGACTCTGCTATCAAAATGAACACATTTAGGAAGCCGGTCTAACCTGTCACAATCACAATGCACCCATGAGTGTTGAGGCTTCAGGACTAGAAACTGCACAGCTACCTCAAACAAGAGGAATGACTGAGGTTGACCATGCCAGGGAATGAGTGAGATGCAGCCTGTCAGTGCCGCCGCTCAATAACCTTTAGCATAACGAATCTGTCTAAAGCTTTTGTTATCGAGAGTGCTTGCACAGCATGGTCAAACAGGCTATTGTCTTAAAGAAGTCAAGAATGCTGGAAAACTAAATGGGGCAGCCTGGAGTCATGGTTCTCTGAGGAAAGACTCTAAGAGAGACAGAATGGTACCAAAGAAAGGTGGAGGGGCTGGTAAGGTGGCTTAGTGGGTAAAACCACTTGTTACCAAGACTAATGATCTGGTTTCAGTCCCCAGGACCCACAGGGTGGATGGAAGAGAATTCCTACAAGTTGTCCTCTGACTTGTATGCGTACAATATGTGCCCACACATACACACCACAAATATACGCATACATAAATTAAACAGTGTAATTAAAACATTTTTCAAAAAGAAAGAGAGAGTAGAAAGTCAGAGCACTCTGAGAGCTTCGGAGGTCAGTCAGTGACCATCACTCCTGGGAACAAAGGGGCCAGCACACATGACCCACATCTAATAAAGTGTCCCTAGGAGACCCTGCCAGAGCAGCACACTCCACTGCGACTCCCAGAGGAAGTGGCCACTTTGGAGATTAATCTCATTCTATAGATTTTTATGATCTAAATTTATCTCATGAGCAATTTTCAAAGCTCTAGGGAGGAACTTGCTTATGTTTTTATGTTTTTAAAACAGAATTTATTTTAACTACAAAGAAAGGCTGGCTTCCCTATCAATTAAATCTTGTTTCAGTTAGTATAACTATCATTTAGGGCATTACATTAAGTGATTGAAATTTCTGCTTAAAGAAGGTCACTTTCAATTTAGTAAACATCCCTAAGTCATCATGTTAATTCCCAGCCAGCCACCCAAGAAATGCTGAGTCAGTGAACAAAATCAAGCATTAGCTAACTAGCCATGAATCCACTTGACTTTATTAATTTCTCTCTTGGCAGAGAAGCAAGAAAAGGAAGCAAACCACCAGAGACATTCACGCATCGTTCATTCAATAAATATTTATTATATGCCTAGTGCCAGGCACTGTGCTAAACTAAATACAGGTTTCACTGAGTTATTAATATCCCACCTACATTATCTATGAAGTCTTCTAAAGAGTAAGATCCTATTTTCCATAAATATACAATTTTAACTCCCAAGATGTTTTATCTTCATTTCTGACCTCATGCCTTCCCCCATGGAGTGAGTTACACATCCCAGAGAGAACTTCCAGACCCCAGGCCTCCAAAAGACTCCTATCATCTGTGAGCAGTTATTGAGCAGAAGAAACTCACAGAAGAAGCACTAGAAATGCACCCAATGTGTTTAGAGTTCTAGGTGAATGCAAGTGATAAGTTATTCATATTATCACACTTGGTTTTTGTTTTTGTTTTAATATGTACATTTGGGCTTTGTTTTAAGTAGAGTACCTTACAATGGTTCAAAAAAGTCCTTAAAAAATACTTATGTTCTCTCTCTCTCTCTCTCTCTCTCTCTCTCTCTCTCTCTCTCTCTCTCCAAATGTAGACAAGAATGTATACAACCTAGATATATAATCTTAGAGTCCTGCCTTATCAGAGAAATTCCCATTGCTTTATTACAAAAGAGGCAAACCCTCTTCCTATCTTCTAAAAACAACTGGCACCCCTCAAAATTCAGAACTCAGGAAAATACCCACTCTGGGAGCTGATCATCACAAAGGATGATGGGGCTGGAGACATCCCAGGTCCCCCTATGAGTTAGGGGCTCCGATCTAGCCACATCCTCTCTGACACCTCTTTGAGGAGCTGGTATGAACACTCCAAGCATGCACTGGCACACACACACACACACACAGTGTCCTTATGCGTGTCCCCCGACACCCACATGCCCAACTCCTCCAGAGAGCAAGCTTACCTACATACACAAAACACCCCCAAACTCCCAGAAGAGCTGAGAAGCCTTTCCTTCTGCCTGGCAGTCTCCTGAGGCTGCTGACATCACAAAAGTGTCAACTGGCAACCTCATTGTCATGTGGCTCTCCCCTGGCTCCCCTTCACTTACAAAGGCAGGGGAAGGGTGAGACCTTTCAAAGCCGCCAAGTGGGCAAGCTTCCAACAGCACTCCGGACTGAGCAAGAGGCAGAGCCACCAAGCCAGCAGCAGGGCACTGGGCCTCCCGTTTCAACTTCTGTTCAGTTCTCCTGTAATGGAAAATTGCTTTGCACAAAGCTAGAGTGTTACAGTTTTTTCCAGCACCCATCCCCTGCCCTGCCCCGCCCCACCCCTCGGCAGCCTTCAGATCAGAAGGGCAGCTTGTGCCCGCCCTCAGGAAGGTAGAAGGAGGGGAACCGTGGCGTCTTACTATGTCCCTTGCTTCAGGCCCTGGCCCCCAGTTGTTACTCTTTTCTCTAGGAATGGGGCTGGTATCAGGGTCCAAGTGCCCAACCAACTGTCTGTGTCAAGACCAAGAAGTATCTTGCACAGATATGCAGCTAATGGAATACCCACTTGACATTCCTCTGAACACCCGGAGGCTACTCCTGAGCAATAACAAAATCACTAGTTTACCAGCCATGCAGCTGGGATTCCTCAGTGACCTTGTTTACCTGGACTGTCAGAACAACCGGATTCGAGAGCTGATGGATTATACCTTTATCGGGGTCTTCAAACTCATCTACCTTGACCTCAGCTCCAACAACCTAACTTCCATCTCCCCATTCAGCTTCTCAGTGCTCAGCAACCTGGTGCGGCTGAACATTTCGAACAACCCTCACCTGTTGTCTCTCGATGAATACACCTTTGCCAACACCAGCTCTCTGCGGTTCCTGGACCTCCGGAACACCGGGTTGCAGACCCTGGAACATGACTCCCTGCACTACCTGGTGATACTCCAGACCCTGTATCTAAGTGGAAACCCCTGGAACTGCACCTGTAATTTCCTGGACTTCGCCCTCCACTTACTATTGTCCCACACGGAGTACCCAGGTGAGGGACTGATTGGGAGTGGGGAACGATGTGATGGGACAGGAGGACTTAGTTTCTGAAAAGGTGAGTCAAAAGATGCTCAGAGTGGGAGGGAAGCTGGGTGAAAATAACCAAAAGCACTGTTACTGCTTGGCCTGGCCCCTCCTTGGCTTGACTGGAGAGGCAACAAGGCTTAATAGGAAAAGTTCTAGAATGAGAATTCAGAGTTCAGACATGTCACCTACTATTTGTCTGTCTTTGGAAAAATCTCATTTCCCTGAACCTCAGTTTCCCCGTCCATAAAACTGGTATATATTACATAATTTGCAGAATTTGTAGCCAATAAAATGTGTATGTAAATGGTAAGTATTGTAGTTGTAATGTAGCAGGGTAATTCAGGGACACTAGGCTCCATTGGTAAACTGTGTGAATCTGACGAGTGCGGTGACTGAATTTTTCCAAGGTCTAAAAGAAATTCAGCCATTCAGAGGTGAGAGAGAATCCAACCAGACTGTGAGATGTGGAAGGGAAGGTTCCACAGGGAGAGCGGCATGGGAGCTCCAGGGACAGCAGAAGACAGAGGAGAGAAGGGAAGGCTTTGATTTGTTTCGAAATGCTGACCTCACAAGGAAGGAGAGAATAGCGTTAAACAGATCACAATGCTCAGTGTCAGGCTAGGGGAGTCCAGTGTTGGAGCCTTACCTGGGAGAGTTCTAATAGGTGCTGCCACTCCAGTCACTGGCCTAAGCCTCTCTGCCATGGCTCCTTCAGTACCCCAATGCCTCATGTCTTCTTCCCAGGGACTCTGCTGTATCCTTCAACCTCAGGGAAGTCAGAGCTTCAGAGAAACAAGGCCCCTTACCGAAAGCCCTGAGCCACTGATGTGGTCCACTTGGCGATTCCTGGCCAAGAATGACACTGCAGAAACTGGTGGGAAGAGTCGTGATGACCACCAGTGAAAACCTGCCCTCCAGGCCTCCCAGGGGCCACGTCTTAGAAGGCCTTCCGGGCAGGCAGGACACCAGAGGGAAGCAAACAGGGTTCCCGGCCAGAATTTAAGGAGGCACTGAGAATAAGCACTCAGAGTGAGTGCCTCCTTACCTTTGGTGCCAGGGCATCTGACTCTGCTGCCCAAGATTTCAGCTTGTACTGTTAGGATAAACCAAAAGGAGCTGTGACTTTGTCAGAAATCTCAATGGCACAAAGACTGAAGACAGGAGCGAAGATAGCATCTGTGCTATCTTTTCTAAGAGTCAGAGAATGTTTTGTATCCACTGGTGCTGTGTGCTTTCTACAGAGACCTCTATTAGAGAGTCAACTTCCCTGCATGGCATGGAGTTCCTAAGTGGGATTGTGCCTGCCAGTCCACATATGTATCTGGTGTGAAGACAAGCACCTTTCCTTGCCCATCCCCACATTCATCTGACCAAGGCCAGATAAATCTCTGCAATGGGGACAGTTTTTCCTCACATGTCTCATTTTCTTTGCTTGGATATCACACCAAACCAAATCCCCACATACACACTTTTAGAGCTCAAATGTGTTAATTAGCATTTGTTAATTACATATACTATGTTATAGTCACTCCCCCACTATGTCTCTTACCCCCCCTTCCATTCCCACTAACCTTCTTCTTTCCAACTAGTCTCCCTTCTTGTTCACATTGTGTGTGCGTGCGTGTGCGCATGTGCATGTGCGCATATGTATATGTGTGGGAGAGAGATTGATGAGTTAGAGTTGTTCACATGAACATAGGCAAGGTGTTATTTACAGGGACACAGGAACATGGGCCATTTACCATTGGCTACATCACTGAAGAAAATGTCTACCCCTTCCCTGGTAACCACTAACTGCCAAAAGCTCCCCGGGTAGGGGTAAGACCTTATGAGCCCCTCTTCCATTCCACCACAGAATGTTGACGGGCCCAACCTTGTACAAGTCATGTATTTGTGTGATCCAGCTATACACACAAATTTCCCTTGAGTGGTGGCCACCGGGTTGCCAGGGCAACCTCCTACCCTAGCTGACTATCCCATGGCAATTTACCTTCTATTCCAGCTCCTAAGCCTACCATGCAATTCACCAAGCTTTCACCCCTCATACAATTTTCCTTAATCAAATTTCTGCTCTTACAGTTGTGTCTTCTCGGGAGTTTCGGGCTGACTCCTTTGGACTCCTTGACTCTTTCAATTCAATCCACAATTGAACAAGATTATAAAACAGGTCTGTTTTGCTGCATGCTTTCAAAGACAGCAGCAGAAGGCACATCGATCTTGCCAAGCCCATAAATCCCTCACGGATAAGAGGCAGACACAGTTTTCCTCTATAGCCAGTGGGACCCACAACTGCTGATCTACTCACCCCCCTCTGCTGCCCAGAGGCTCAGAAGAGCCTTCCAGACCACTTCTTGGAGAAATATGACCCCATTGTTCCTGTTCATTGCTGATAGCTCAGAAAACATGAATAGGCCAAGGCCAGATAAATCTCTGCAACAGGGACAGTTTTTCCTCACATGTCTCATTTTCTTTGCTCGGATATCACACCAAACTTTAAATAAATTCTGTGCCACTAGCCTGTGGAAGAGACTAGAATTGATATTTTTAATTCTGTCATTGGATGAGGACATAGGCTGGCTTAATCAAAATCACACCACTAATAAATGTTAAAAAAAAAAGAAAACTGATTTCAAGTTGAGGTCTGAGTTATGCAGTTTAGGGTCAGTTGGCAAAATACTTGAGAAAATCTACTTATTTGGGCTCAGAGTTTTGAAGGTTCCATGGTCTGCTTTTGGACCTGTAGCAAAGCAATGTGTCACAGTGAGCCTGTGGCAGAGGAGGCTGCTGAAGGGACTGGGGTCCCGATATCCCCTGCAAGGGCATGCACACAGCTGCACAAGTTCCTGCAACTAGTCCCCTTCTCTGAAAGGTTCCTCCACCTACTAATGACTACATGGACTAGGGAACAAACCTTGAACACACGGACCTTCAAGAAACATTTTAGGTGAAAACTACAGCAAGGTCTTTATGAGACCGTATTATCTTTTAAATCTGAAAATCATATCTTATGTCAGGTTAGTTAAATATAACTAAACCAGTTTTACTTCATATCTGCCTACTACTTAGGACTCATAAAAGATCTTTTGTCGTTGTTGTCAACAGGCACTATCAAAAAGTAATTGTAATATTCCTTTACCTGTCCAGATTTCATATAATCTACCCAGACTCTAAAAGGAGAAGTCTACTTTAGCGTTACCCCTCATTTGGGCCTTATTCAATCTCATATTCATCTTTCCTTCCTCCTCATCCTCCTCTTCCCCCATCTTCCTCTCACTTGCACACACGTGTGTGCGCACACACAAACAGGAGCATGAGACGGGAGGTGGTGGTGCACACCTTTAATGCTAGCACTCGGGAGGCAGAGGCAGACAGATCTCTGTAAGTTCAAGGCCAGCCTGGTCTAGAAAGTGAGTTCCAGGACAGGTAGAGCTGTTACACAGAGAAACCCTGTCTCGAAAAACAAAAAACAAATGAAACAAAACAAAACAAAAAAACATGAGCATACATGTATGCAAATACACATAAAAACACATGAACACATACACAAACACAAAGGTAGGTATATGTGTGTGTGCCTATAAATTACATCTAAGTAGCATACATACATGTATAAATGCACATTATCCACTTATGCACACAAACATACACCTAACTGAACACACAGTAAAATTCACCAGATGCCTCTCACCCTCTAGCTAGACTTTAATGCAAAGGAGGCATTATTTCACTGACTCTCCTATAATTATTCTATGGGGTAGAAATACCTTTGCTATAGACAAACATTCTTGGTGAACTCTCATTTGCAAGCTCTCCTACTTATATTCTATATTTGCTGTCAAAATGGGGAGCTTGACATGTTCTAGAATGGAACCCACACTTCACCCCAGATAGCCACAGTTCAGAACACAGAAAGAATTTCAATGACATAAGCAAAGTAGCCTGGTTGCAAAGGAGACTCCAGGTGTAAATAGGTTCTGTTGACGCCGCGAGGAGACACTATCCTTTAGCATTAGTATGGTCCCTGGAGTGCAGTATTAAGGGCAGTATGGCGTTGCCGTGACAGTCTACATGTCCCTGATAAAGCAAGAAGTGAGGGGCTGGAAATATGTCTCAGTATTTGTTCTTGCAGAAGACCTGGGTTCAGTCCCTAGCTCCCCGCACTCACAATAAAAGCTAACCACTGTCTGTAACTCCAGTTCCACGAGATCTGACACCCTCTTTTGATCTCTGCGGGCACTGCGTGCATGTGGTGCACTTACAATACATGCAGGCCAACAACTCGCTCATACACATAACATAAAAATAAACAAACTTTTTAAAGAGCAGTGAAGTAACAGATTTCTATGCTACTGTTTAGTTCATCTGTTCATCTCTTCAAATGTATTTTGAGTGACTCCCATTACCGAACAATTGCCAATGGGTATAACTAACCCAGGCTCAGAAGGGCTGTATACAGAGACTCATGTGACTCTAGGAGATCAGCCCCATCGTTATGTGCCCCAAAGTCTGAGGCATAGCAGAGCTAAATAAAACTGGAGCCAGTATATGCCTAGACACACACTTATATCAGTCTTGGCTACAAGTGATGGACAGCCACCATGCAGACAACAGAGCCCAGTGCTAAGAGCTCAGGTTCTGAAGAGAAACAGACTTGGGTTATGATCCTAGCCCAACACTTACTATCAATAAGATATGAGATAAGTCATTTAATCTCTCTGTGGTGATATATCTGACCTTCAGTTTATTTCCTCATCTTTAAGACATGGGTGATAATAGAAGCAACCTACCTAGGGCTGTCATAATGATGAAATAAGAACATTTACGAACAGCGATTAGCATTAAGTTTGACACTTTGTAAGCATTTTGTAAACAACTAGTTGGTAGATACGAGATATGCACAATATTGTAGAGAAGATGTCAGCCAAGTGGTTCCTTGGACAAGGGATGGACTTCAAGAAGGCTCAACACACAAAATACTGTCCAGGAAACAGGACTATAGAAATATAGATGGGTTGTGCATAGAACTTGGGAAGGTGATCATTAAATCCCAGAATTGTAATACAGGAGGAAAGAGGAAAGGGGATCTTGGAAGGAGTTGGGTATTAGATAAATTGTGAACCCAGACTTTCAGACCCTGGAGAGTCAAACTGAACGTCAAAGTAAAGATTTGGTTACCTATCAGTGAGTTATGAGACTCAGGGTGAACCAGCACCACCAAGGTGCCTGTGCCTACACCACCAAGTCTGGGTCTTTAAGCTCAACCTAAAGAAAATCCCACTTCCAGAGGCAGGTATGGCTTTCCAGGGAAGAAGACAAGAGAAAGTCAGTCCATGTGGGGTGGCATAGCCTTGTGATTTGCAAGTGCTGAGCAAAGCTTTACTCCAATACCTCCCCAACTGCTGCCTACTACTGAGCTGAAATTAGACATAGGATATTCACGCCCCCAATGCCATGACCTTGAAAAGGTCCCTGCAAGAATACTAACTTCCTGAGGAGAATAATACCAGTATCCCTGCACTGTTACCAGCTCTCCTATAAGAGGAAGAGGTAAACTACTGGGATCTCTAATTAGCTAATATGAATTCTGCAACTGTGGGAAACCTTGAAGGAAGCAGAGGTCCTGAAAGGAGATGAAGGAGACTCAAGAAAAGGAATGAGGATATGGCCATCTATATGTCACATCCTGGGCTCGGGACCTCCTGAAAGGGAGGCTGTACAGGAAACTGAAATGTTTTGCTCACCTCAATTCATCATAATGCTGCACAAAACAGGAATATTGTAACTTTCCCAAATGAGCGAGACTATTATTATACAAGCATTACTCAAACAAAATCCTACAATGACACTCTAACCAGATACATGAAAGTATTCCATCTTACACAGTTCACTTTCCAAATGCAGAAGATAGCAGAAATGGAAGTATGTTATGATATGCCAGATGTCAGGTTCCCTGCTGAGCCTTGAGGAGTACAGGGTTAAAAACAGATGCATGCATTCCACTTCCTTTTCAGCCCAGGTCAGCAAGTAGGTGAACTAATTCCTGGCTGAAGCTGTAATTTTCCAGTCATTAATGCTATCTGAAGGTAAGAGTGGCAGTTGAATTCTTCCCGGGGATATTTGTTTTCCCTAGTGGGACAGGGTTAAATATTCCCAGGATGTTCTCCAAAACTTGCTCAGCTCTGAGCTCCTGGTCTCTATGTCTGCTTCCCCTTTGACCCCCAAGTCGGCCCCAGGGCAGCCCAACAGATGTTTCTGCAGCACTGGAAACACTTTATATGTGATATCCAATACAGCCGCCATTAGCTGTATGTGGCCATCGAGCTCTTGAAATGTGGAGTACCACTGACCTGCATTCTAGTAGTTATTTCATGTCTGTCCGTTTAAACGGCCACCCAGGATAGTGGCTCTCACAGTGCCGGGGAAGCCATTTAACAAAGGAGCCTTAAGCAGAGGCTTTAGAATCAATCCGGGAGTGTTTTAGTTTGTGTTGGAGGGAGCTGATGTTTGTTTGGTGTTTGTTTTTGCTGTGGTAAGATGCCTGAGAAGACAACCTAAAGGAGATAAAGGTTGTTGGGGTTTATGTTTCAAAGATTTAAGTCCACAGTTGGCTGGCTCCACGGTTTCTAGGCTTTATGGCAGAGAGATACAGGAGGAAAGACCCACTACAAAATGAGCTACTTCCTATAATGAGACCCCACTTTTTAGTTTCTACCCCTTCCCAGTAATGGCCTCAAATTACGAATTCATCAGTGGGTTAACCCACTGATTAGGTCAGAGAACCTATGAATCAGTTAGTTCCCAAAGACCCCACATCTGAATATTACATTGGCGATCAAGCTGTCAACATGAGTTTTGAGGAAACATTTCATATCCAAACTATAGCAAGTATCTTCACAGGTAAGTGACTGCTGGGTCTGGTTTGGCCCAGCATGGATATATCCTGACATCCAAGTTCCAGGTTATTCTCCATTTTTATACAAAAACAGTGTATGTTATTTGGCACATCAGCCTATTTGACTCTAGAACATTTATTATGTTCTTATGCATACAAAATATATGAAGATTGTTGTGTCACAGACAAAGAAGTCCTAATTCCTGCCTAATCAGACCATGTAGGGATAGAAGAGATGTCAAACAGAGTGGAAAGCCAGAAAGCCCTGCCCTGGTGGCAGCCCCCCGCTGTGTGACTTTAGGAGAGCTGCTCCCTCACTGAGTCTCACTTTTCTTGTCTTTAAAGTTGGGGAATAGAACTTGAAATTCTCCAAGATCCCTTGTATCTGCAGGCTTCATACATAAATAGAAAAACAAGACATCCATGATAGAAGAAGAGAGCAATGTTCAACAGATAGGATCCCAGGTAAACAAGTGCATGATGGGTAAAAGTGGAGAAAGGAGGTATTCCTAGGAGAGATGGCTACAACCATAGTTAAGAAGGGAAATTAAGAAGCAGGAAGCCTGTAACTCTGGCATTTTCTACTTGCCTGTATTAAGCTCTGTCAATTTGTCCTCCACCACTAGAGAGTCAGTGTCCCAGTCTTTCTTCCCAGACCTGACACACCCAAACAGAGATCCTTAAACTCTAATGAGCACAAAAATCTCACACGCTGTGATTCTGAGTCATTGAACTGCCAATACAAGTGTCCTTAGGCCACTTCTCAGAGAGTCTATGGCAATATCCTGTGTTCTAAAGCTTCTGGGGCTGTTCCAAGTAGAGAACAAATTAATTCGCACTGAGATGCTAATGGGTAATAATGTTTTGAAATGTTTCCCTCATGGGGTATTTGAGTTTGACAGGAAACAATCAGAAATTAAGAATTCAGAGATAGGAATGGAGCAGTTTTAGGACAGAGGGTCCCCTTGTGTCACCTCTTAAATTGTAGTCCTTGGGCAGTTCTAATTGATCCCCAGTGGTGGGGCCCAAAAGTCAAGGAGGAGTCTAGGCAAAGGTGCCACAGAGGTGGGTACACAAAGCAACTGAGAGACATCTGCAGGGAGCAGATGGGTTGGGTCATGTGCTGCTTCAGGTCCAAGTCATTTTCAGAGCATTTGAGCAGAGAACATCTTAGTTCCGTTCTGAGGCTATTGTATCCTGTACCCAGGCAGCTGTAATAGGATAATGGGCCCCATTTCAACACACCAAGTACAAAGTCACCCTCGGCTGTGCCAAAACTTAGATTTCCAGAATGAATTCAGGTCTTTGACCATTTCACTATCAATGTTAACTCAGCTCCAAGTTCCTCCACCAGAGAAATTGAAATAAAGACTAGAGGCAGGTGGGGAGAAGAGTTGAGAGAAAATGAGAATTAATTTCTACGCAGTAGATGGTTCAAACATTGTCAACTGCTCTGCCAGCCTGGCTGTCATATCTTATAAAATACTCCCTGGCCTTGATGCTAGATGATCATCTTTCTGAGGACAGTGAAGGGGCAGAAAGGGAAGTGACTAAACCACCCCCGAAAGAGCGGTTAACTAGTGATTCTGGCAGGCTCCCTTACTCAACCCAAAGGGCATCCCTGAGAGTAAGTTGTCTAAAGGTCTTTCAATCGGTGAAGCACCAGAGTTCTCCTTGTGGCTTCTCAAACCACCCAGCAAACTCAGGCTTCTAGAAAGCATCAGCACAAGGCCTGAGACAGTGGTTCTGTAGTTCACTGTCTCATCTATACAGATAAAGAGCACCTTATCCTTGAGGAATGCAACATGATTGATGCAACTAGAAAGTGAGACAGGGGTCTATCCTAAATGACCCTGAACAATTGTCTGAGGGTCATCCTATGTATCATGTGAAGCCCTGAAAGGCAGGCAAGTCTGGAGACAGAGTTAGGAATTAAGCTCCTGTAGACCAACGGGAGGCCGAGAATAGTGGCCTACGGCAGCAGTGGGAATGGAGGCGTAGAGAAGAAGGACAGAAGGATCTGGAAGGTAGAGACAAAAGGACTTAGGACTCAACTGGCCTTCTCGTGGTTCCTTAGACTTCCTCTCTGGCAAAACTGTAGGTAATAAATTTGCATTAATTTAACCTCTTTCTTAATATACTGGGAGAACTATGACAGTATGCCTGCACCTTTAGAAAATAGCACTAAGTCTGACAAAGAGAAAATGCCCAATAAATATTGCATCAAATGAATGAATGAAATTGGGAAAATAAAAAGAAAAGTGAAGGGTACCTCCTAAGGTTTAGCTTAGACAATTGTGGGAAATACATTGAGCTACACACTTGCCCAGTCATCTTCCCATCACCATAATAAAATACCTGACATTTCTGACTTACCATGAGAACGTGACTGTTGGCTCAGAGTTTGGGAGGGTTGAGTCCAGAATCAATTGGTCCCACTGTTTTAGACCTGTGATCAGGCGGCACATCATGGTAGTAATGCAGTTCTTTCCAGAGCAATGGGGATCTGGGGTTCAGATAGGTGTGACCCAGGAATTGAAGGTGCCAGGCACTCAATGGTCACTAGATGTCAACTGGGCCAGTGGCTCTCTAGTTCACTGTCTAGTGCTCACGATGGTCAAATATGTGAACTCATGGGAGGATAAGCAAAAGCAAACTGTATTAAGGAGAAGTGAGAAATTAAAGAACTCCAAGGGAACTCCCGACACTAAAGGTTTATTGCAGGAAGAAAGTAGTCAGGGCAGCTTCCAGAGACAGTGGGGACCTGCATGGGCAGCCACTAAGCTGCTTGGGGGGGGGGGGGGGGGCAGGGGCAGGGATTATAGAATGACAGAAACTGGACAAAGACGGGCTGATTTCTGTTGAGATTGGTTAATTCTCTGAGCATATGGGAGGCCAAGTCAATCAGGGGTGACACCCTGCATGTTCTTATGGCCCAACCAGGGAGATGATCACACACTGTCCACCCAGTAAGAGGTGACTGAAGCTTCCCTCTGTACATCTCTGACTTCATCTTTTTAGCTACTAATCTGGACTATGTGTGAGATTTAGTGCCTGTTGGAGTTGTTACTTTGACCTTGTAGATGTTGCTAGTCTTAGACCCTTGATGGAGTCTAATAGCTGTTAATTAGACTGTTCTCAAGTTTGTTTATATGATCAGCCAGTAGTTTTACCATGATAGCCAGGGTTGAAAGAGATTCTTTATTTCTCAGCCCAGTCAAGTAGTTTTTCAATGAAAGATGCAACATTTCAAAACCAGGTGGTTCTGTCCATGCACTCAGGAGACAGGCAGGGGCAAAAGTATCTCTGTGAGTTTGAGGCTAGTCTGGTCTACATCAAGGTCTAGGTCAACCAGAGCTACACAGTGAGACCCTGTCTCAAGAACAAAACAACAAGTGTTTCATGGTTCAGTCTATTACTTGGTAGTAGGATATTTGCCGAGTAGATATGAGACCCTGAGCTTGATCCCCAATACCATGTAACAACATATAACACATAGCAGCAGCAGCAGCAGCAGCCGAAGTCTACCAAGACTGGAACTGAAGTCATATTCGAGGCAAACTCCTGCCATTCTCAATTTATTTTCTTGTAAGAAGCACAGCCTGGAGCCTGAATGCCTACCAAGTGCTGGGCCTGGGCCAGGCACTGGGCAGACCACCGTGGAAGAGACATACTGTGTGGAGTTGACATTCTCAGGTGAGAGGAAGACTGCAAGCAAACATACGCCGTGCCACCGGCAACAACCGGGCAAACATACGCCGTGCCACCGGCAACAACCGCTCTCGGGGGAGGAGTGTGCCTGGCCCTTATGTCATCACGGCCGGGGAGATGCTTCTGATCAGGAGGTCTCCAGCTAGTGGCTTCTGAGCAGAGAACTGGATAAAGTGAGGAGCAAGGCATGGAAATGTGAAGTGAGGGAAAGGAGGGCCTTTCCAGACAAGGGGATGAGCAGAGGTAAGGGCACTAGGATGGGATGCGTTTGACATACTAGAAGGTGAGACTGATTGGAGAAGGGTGAAGCAAGGGAAAGGAAAGGAATGAGACAAAAGAAACCAGACCGAAGCCAGACCACAGAGCAAATAAGCACGGAAGTGCTGGGTTTTGTTCTAATGTGACAAGGAGGCCTGGAAGGGGTTTTGGCAGAGTAGTAACATGCTTTGTGATTGACAGTTGGCTCCCACTGCTGTATGGAGGAGAGACTGTCAGGAAAGGGGGGTGAGTGAGGGAGGATGGTGAGTCAGACCGGGGTAACACTGCACATGGTAAGAACACTAAGAATCGAGGCACATAATAGCAAAGGTGGGACCCACAGTGTTTGCTTTTACCCCGTGAGCAAGGAGAGTCCCTTGTTTCTTCCTGGTCCACTGGTAAGTAGCAGTGCCCTTCACTCCTGAAATTTTATAAATTGCTTGTTATTCATGAGGATATACCACAGGTTTCCCCGCAGGCCAATCTGGTGAGATCATTTTCTCAACTGAGGTTCCCTTTTCCAAAATGACACTAGCTTGTGTCAAGTTGACATAAAACTATCCAGCACAGAGTGATTTTACGCCCCCCCCC
>CABHPR010103693.1:0-29744 GCA_902168415.1 Peromyscus melanophrys | reverse complement strand
GAGTATAAGTCTAAGATGATATGGACATGAAGTTGAATAAACTGACCAATTAGGTTGGAGGGAAGAAAGCCCTTCCTCTCTCTGGTTTTCCTTAAACAGCAATATGAATGCCAGTGTCTGCTTTCCAGGGTACAATCAGTGACAGAATAGTAACGGACAGTTGTTAGCATCTAATGATAGTGTTGTTTCTTAGGCACCAGCTAAACATTTGCAGAAGTGATGTCATTTAAAATATGTGAAATTCTCAGACTATATTATTTTCTTCATCTATGAAAATGAAAAGTTAGCTTGGAAATGTAAATTTCTCAATTTTGAACAATGAAGCCTGATTTCCAAGACTCAAATACAGGCCTAATTTGAACCTACCAAATGCGAGACATCAAGACAGGTTTTATATCCCTGATCTCAAAGTTTTTATCACTTTAATAAATATCCAAAAAGCTGATGAATTTTATAACAATGATCTAACTCAAATTTAAAAGCATCAGAATTTCTTTTGAACATCTGAGCTTTGCTTGAAATATAGTAAATATACTTTGAAACTGATTATTAAAATTTAACAAGTTTACAACTTTGAACCTATAACCCCTTATCTACTGATTTCATGTATGATGGTCGATGATTTGTCAAAGGGAGTACTAAGGTATGATATCACCCATGCGTTTGAAGAATCAATATTTACCTGCCTCCACACTCTCTCAGACCTACACTGACTAATAAATTTTGGTGTACATTTTAGGACATTTTTAATGAGAAAAGAGGATAAGAAAATAAACAATTTGCAAAAGATAGCTATACTTCTACAAACGTCTTTGAAAAATTCAGTCTTAAGTGCCACTGTATATTTTAAAGTATTCTTATTGGTAACCAAATACTGTAAAGACAAGTGTAAAGTGGATTCATAGAGCTATCAAGAACACTTTATGTTCAATGAGAAAGCACACAAAATAATGAATTTATGCCTTAAAACCATGTTTTTAAAAAATATTTATTTTCATTTTATGTGTATGAAGGTTGTGTCCATGTGTAAGTTTGTGTATCACATGTGCACTATTTCCTCAGAGGCAAGAGAGGGCATCCGATTCCCTGGACCTAGTGTTATAGATATTTTTAAGCCACCACATGACAGGTCCTCTGCAAGAGCAGTAAGTGCTTTTAACCATTGAGTCCTCTCTCTAGCCTTTAAAACTATATTTTATGACTTCCACATTGTAACATCTTTTCTAGTGATTTATAGGCCATTATTTATAACACAGACTTAACAATGAATAATTGTATTTTTAGCACTTCCTAACAAGTCAGCATGAATCAGGAAAGACAAAAAAAAATCATTCTATGTTTGTATTTGTGAGAAAGAAGAACAAAACTGATCTTATATGTGTCAAGATAGCAATTTATACTGTGTAAATTACTGAAACGATTAATGACTATTTTTCAGAGTTTTGTGTAGAATTTTGATTAAGTATAGAAGCAGTGCCACTATTTTCATTTTGGGGAAGTGCTACCTTAATTACAAACAGGATACAATTTTAATAACACAGTTTTCCCTCAGAATTTCTCTGTGCAGTCTTCCTTTTGATATTCTGACACATTGGTTATGAACAAGTCTAGATTGTTTTAATTGAAAGTGCATGTTATATTCAAATGAAAGTTTATCCTCCTTTTTGTCTCAGGGGTTGCTCTAAGGACTAGTCCAGCTTTCCTTCATTTTTTGCATTGAATTTACTGCTCTCCAGTTTAATATTCGCTAGCTATCATTTGCTTCTACATTAGCAATGTTTATGACAGATTTGCCCTAGGTTTTAGAGACGGAGAAAAAAAAGACAAAAGTTGTAGACGAATAGTGCTTATATTATACAAAATGGTTGTTCACTTGGAATGCCTGGAATGCCTGTTGAAGCCAGGGAACTAGAAAGATGCCATTGAGGGTGAATTTTAAGTGGGAGAGATACTAGAACACAGAGGCATGAAGAGGGAAGAGAAATAATGTGAGAGAGACAAGTAAGAAAGGGAATGGTAGGAAGGGGAGAGGGAGGGGGAAGGGGTAACTAAGACACATATACAACAACACATAACACACACATACATACACATACATACATATTAGATGTTATACATATTATATATTATATATATACTATATATATATATATATATATATATATATATATATATATATGAGTTTAAAATGGACTTATCCTACATGGGCAATAATGCTTTTCCCAAAGGCCATAGGTTGCCAAACATCAAGCCTAGTGCCAGACACAAGATACCTTTCCTTGAGTTGCTTGAGAAGATTCCAGAGACCCATAAAATAATTCAGCCTGGCATTGGTCTTTGTTAGCAAGGACAACTGATGTTAAGATTCTATTCCTGAAAACTCACTTTGGTCATAGGACTTAAAATAAATCAAGCTGGCACAGTCCCAGAAGCTTCTTTCCTACTAACTAGTTTGCATAGTACTAAAAGGTCTTATGCAGACTGATAGTAAAGAAAGATATTTAACAATATTTCTCAGTTGTGGATTCTCTGAGCCACAATAATGATTCAACTGGTAAGATATGTGCATAGATGAGGTAGTGGCATAATTGCTACAGAGGTATCCAACCATTCTATGATTAGATTTAAGGCTGCTCCACAGGTGGAAAGTCATGGCTGGTACTGTAGATCTGGCTAAACACCCATTGTTTGAAAGCTCATAGGTTCTAGGGACAAACCTACTACTATTATTTTGCTAAATTATCTTAGTATCAAACTGTTTTTCAACTATATATCTATAACATGAATCCTAACCAAGTTTCCCAGCTCTCCTCTCGGAGTTCCTGAGTCTTGTGAGAGGAGCTGTTTGTGCGCTCGGCAATAGCAGCCATTTTGTGTGAGGAAAAGATGTTAGAGCAAGAAGGGAATGGCTTGTTTGAAATATCAGACTATGAGCATGTAGAAGATGACACTTTTTCTCCCTTCCCACCTCCAGCCTCTCCTGAGAGAGAGATCCTGCAGAAGCTGAACCTGATGAAGAATTAGTGAGTGGAGCACCTCTTCCTGTACCACAAAAGAGAATAGATAAAAAGAATCTACCCAAGCTAGACTCCACTAGATTAACTTCAGAGAGAGGGCTTTCAGCCTTAAGGCATGTGTTTGATAAGACATAATTCAAGGGGAAAGGTCATTTAGCTGAAGACTTGAAAACACTAATCAGACACATGGAGTACTGGGCACACAGGCTATTCCCCAAACTGCATTTTGAAGATTTTACTGACAGAGTTAAATACCTAGGAAATAAAAAACGAGGTTCAAACCTGTTTAAAACAAACTCGACTTGATCTCCCTATTGTACATGAAGATTTTGTTAGCAATAATGATGAAGCTGAAGAAACTAATACCCTTGATGCAACTGCTGCTGAATTTGATCCCTTTTTTACAATGGGAGTTATGTAATGTCAATTATAAATATTATTTGTTTGATCATTTTTGTTTTATCATTAAAAAAATTGGTTAATATGTGTGCCAAGATAAAAGTTTTAGAAAAACTTGTGAAAACAGATCACAGAGATATTCAGACCCAGACAGAAGAATTTAAAGGAGAACCAATGTCAGCACAGCATTATAAGGTTACAGAGGAACATCCTAATGTTTTCAAATAGCCAACTTTAATTTATCCTGTAAGCTTAGAGCAACTGCCAAATGACAGATATCCTCAAGGCTGTGGAAGAGCTGAAAGGACTCCTGTGCAAATGTTAGATTTCAGGCAATTAAAGGCAGTGATAGTCTCATGTGGCATGCATTAACCTTTTGTGAAGCAGATATGAAACTCATGATCAACTTGTAATAAGATTATCATCAAAACTGGAGAGACTTGGTCACAGCAGTTTTGGAGCCTGGTCCTCAATTACAGTAGAGAACCTGGTGGAAGGATGAGGCTAAGACCATTGAACAACAAAGTAGGGCTAGAGGTATTGAAATCTCCCAAAACAAACTTCTTGGAGAGGGAGATTATGCTAATGTACAAAGGCAATCTCTACATAATGACCACACCCTGGCTTTATGCTGTGTAGCAGCCTTGAATGCTTGGGGCAGAATTTAAAAAGTAGGAAATAAAATTGAGTCATTTACTAAAGTTATGCAGAGACCAAAAGAAACCTTCACTGATTTCTTACAAAGATTAACTTCAGCAGTAAATAGAATGATACCATATTCAGAAGCTAGACAAATAATAATTGAATCTTTCATTTTTGAAAATGCTAATGCACAATGCAAAAGGATAATTAGGCCATTAAAGGCAAGATCACATACCCTTAGAAGAATGGATCCAAGAAATAATCAATATTGAATCTCCTAACCATGATGATGCTTGGATAGGAGAGGTGATTTCCAGAGGTTTGAAGAAAAAATGAAGTGTTGGGTGTTTCAATTGTGATAAACAGGGTCCCCTAAAAAAGGGATTATAAACAATGCTTTCCTAGAAACAATGTTTTTTCTAAGAATAATTCCAACAGAAAACATCTCCTTTCTGAAGCAGATAGAAGGTGTGGCAAAGGCAGACATTGGACTAATGAATGTAGATAAACAAGGGACAAACAAGGTAACATTTTTACCACTGGGAAACATCTTGAGGGGCCTCTTGCAGGCCTCCATGTCAAATTCAGTTCAGTTGTTTTCTGTCATCATGGAGGAAACTCCTTCCTAGAGCAACTAAAGAACATAATACCTATTGTAAGAAACCGTTCTGCTCTGGATGATAGAATAGCTATAGAAGAAAAGAAAAAATTTTCAGGGGAAACCATAAAGCAAATATTATAAAGATTAGATCTGAACAAGAGAGACCTCTTGATTAGAAAAGATGATAGTTCATCAAGCAGCATGGCCATTCAATCTAAACTAACCTATAAAACTAACAAATGCTTTTCATTTGATCAGATATAACTTCCTGAAGAAAAAATATAAATTATCCAGAAAAAAACTCTCAAAAAAAGAGTAAATTTGCCTATTGTTATGTTACAATTTCAACAGGATACAATTTCATAAATCTTCCTAAATGTTTGTTTCTGCTATTCTCTACAGACACCCAAAGCAAATGGTCTTTTTGTAGTTCCAGTCCATTTAAAAATTAAAGTTGGATTTAGAGTTGGAGTGCGGCTCTCTCCTTCTCTAAAACCAAACATGCTTGTTAAAGTAAAATGCAAAATTTCTGTATCATGTCAGAAGAGCCACCCTATATGGAACAGAAAAAAACAAAAATTAAGGGACTATTATATTGCCACTAATCTCATAATCCTTTGCTTTTATTTTAACTCTTTAGAGCTTTTCTTAAAGTATAAATATTATCCCAAAACTTATTATATATATATAATATATATATTAAACTTTTTGTCATCATATTAATGGTTGGTTATATAGGTACTAACTAATTCTAAAAAAAAAGGGCTTCATCTAGCTTCCTGTACATGATTTCAGGTTTGAGTCTCTACCAGGTAACTAGAAATTAACTTTTTGTACTCTGGATGTACATAACAAATATTGATCCTTTAACTTCTTTGAGATCTGATACATACAACATTTAAAATGTTTAAGTGTTCTGCTGTGAACCAAGACCATGCCTAACAATGATCTTTAAAATCTCCAAAAGGATCATGGAGCCCCACAATGATGATTCCACATGGACTATGATAACAACACTAAGCTGACAAACACCATCTAAAGAT
Source organism: Peromyscus melanophrys (assembly GCA_902168415.1). Classification (NCBI taxonomy): domain Eukaryota; kingdom Metazoa; phylum Chordata; class Mammalia; order Rodentia; family Cricetidae; genus Peromyscus; species Peromyscus melanophrys. Next base: position 24,042 of record CABHPR010103693.1, on the reverse strand, counting down.
TGGCTTTACACTACAAACTGCTCAGGACAATCTCGAGGTGGCTAGCTGAAATGATCCAACCTCAGAGACTATTCTAGCCAGGACTTGAGACAAGCCCTGCACTTTCCTATATTGCAAAGACTGGACAACAAATGATACAGCTACCTCTCCCAGGACTTGACAATTAACCCAAATTTTTTCTTTTCAGGATCCCCTAAAGATGCCATTGCCCCCAGACAGCAGCAAGTAAACTTAAGAACATGATGCCCATATTCCTAAGATGTAGGACAGGTAGTTTTTTTTGTCTTTCAATGGGTTATTGGATATTTGTCTTCATTTAACGAGATTGGTTACAAGTTGTTATTGGTAATGGTCAGGAAAAAAAGCTGAACAAAGGAGTTTTGATTCAGGGTTCTTGTTTGAAAAGAAAAAAAGGAGATATAGGTAAGATAGGATAAAAGGTTAGGTTATTGAATCTACTTTTAAAAGCAACTACTAGTTTTAAATATTTTTCATTGATATGGATCTTTGTTTATTGATATAAAGTTGAGATTATTTTTGTTAGAACATACTGTACATACATTTCTAATTTTGTTCAAAGTATTGTACCTATACAACTCATTTAACAAGGTTATGTGAATTTCTAGTTCTTGAAAGTTATTATTACCAACTACTTAGGATAATAAGGAAATGCAGGTTAGTAATTAGTCACCTATTACAATTAAACTTGCAGTCATATTAGGTATGTTATCAAGGTCAAACAAAGATATATTTTAGATAGGCAGGTCATCTTCAAATACTTCAGAGATCTACAGAATATGGCACTTAAGATGTTTTAGTAACATAAGTTCTTTTTTTTTAATGACAATGAGATATGTATGCTCCTGGCAGCACCAATCAACTTCAGAGAAGATGATGGGCATCAAAGAAACTCCTTATGGAGGTTACTTTTGTTGTGGCAAAAGTTAGGCACTGGGCAAGAAAATGCCCTTGCCTTGACTGCTGACAGTATGCTGTCCAAATGGACAAGCAAGACACAACATAAAGGACTGCCAAACTTTGCCAAGACAAGATAGGACAGCCCTTCAGAATACCTGCTTCACAAAAGAGTCTGTCAGGTATGCTAGGCCTGTGGGCTGAAGTGGGTGCCCCAACATTACAGAAGAACCTTGGGTGACTGTCTAGGAAGCCAGCTGCTTCTGTCATTTCTCACACTTTTTTGGAAGTCACTTGCTTGCACTTCTTGCTTACTCAGGTAATACTATTTCCTTCTTAGGTCTGTGATGGAGTTGAAGACTTTGTAGCTATATTTATAATTTTCTTTGTTACCAGATTCAGAAAAGAAATTCACTAAAGAGGTGCAAAATGTATAAGATTGAGAAACATTAAAACATAGTTTTGGCAATGCAAGTTAGAATAAAAAGTAAATTAGGTACAAGACTTTGGACTCACCAAGATAGGATAGATAATGGAGTATTTTCTCTGAATTTGCCACATGCAGATAGACTAGGCATTGTTGATATATTTATTGCCTGTATAGGTTGTATATAGTTACTGTACTTATTGTATATAGTTTCTCTTATATTAGTTATAACCTCCTTTTTTATTTTAGACAAAAAGGGAAATGTGATGATATTTTGTTTCTACTTTAACAAATAAATCTTACCTGAAGATCAGAATGTGAAGCTAGCCACTAGTGGCCATCATGGACATGCATGCTCATGGTGCAGACATATAAACCAGCAAAATACCCATACACATAAAATGAAAATAAATGAATCTTTTAAAAAGAAAAATGGCAGTTGAAAAGTCTCAAAAGAGTAAACATAATGTTGTAAGAGCAAAAATCAAAGCAAAGCATGGAGCTGAGACAGAAGAGCCACTGGAAGTTCAAGAGACATTTGCCTCATATAGAGAGTAGGAGAAAGAACAGAGGGAAGTGTATTTGGTTGTAGATGGCCTTGGATGGCAGGCAGAATAATTTTCTTACTAAGTAATGAAGAATCACTGTTAGTATTTTGAATAGAAAAATAACAGGAGCAGAGCATGTATCACTAAGCTCACCATGGCAACAATATGATAGATGCATTGAAGAGATGGTGCATTCAAAAAGCAGCTTAGAGTGCTATTGTAAGAGCTTAAGAGAAAAGTCAGAGAAAACTGTGTAGGTAGTGGAGGTAGATTTTGGAAACTATGTGGGTGGATAGTTGTAAGGAAAATACAGATAAATTAGAGTAAGGACTCCTATGTAGAAGAAAGAGAAGATACATTATAACAGCTGCCTACATTGACCTGTATCCTCTAGTCATGATATCGCTATGGTGCAGACACATCTACAACTTCCTCACATGTGCTGGTAATTATAGTAAACTCCATGCAACAAACTGGTGATGGACTGGTCAACCAGTGAGTGTGCTAGTTGAAAAAATATAAAGATACTATAGGGCATCCAAAAACAAATCTGTGCCTCTAGACAGATGTGCTAAAGGTTTTAATTGTGTGAACAGGCTTAGAGATAAGGGTACTAGCATTTGTACACTATATGCATTATGTTTTGTAAGAAGATTGGCAGTGAGGACTATTGCTTTACCCAAGCTGTAAACTCTTAAATTGAAAAGAAAGTGTATACTGAACTAGGTATCCCTCATCCTATTGCCAGAAATTATAGTCTCCTTAGAACAGTGATTCTCAACCTTCCTAATACTCTGATCCTTTAATATAGATTCTCATGTTGTGGTGGCCCAATCATAAAATTATTTTCGTTGATACTTCATAACTGTAATTTTGCTACTGTTATGAATCATAATGTAAATATCTGATATGCAGAATATCTGATATGTGACCCCTGTGAAAAGTTTGTTTGACCCCCAAAGGGGTCACAACCCTCAGATTGAGAACTGCTGCCTTAGCAAAACCTATGATCTCACTCCTCAGCTGTCTCAAAGGAGAGACATATTTCGGCCAAAAGTATCCAGAGGCCTCCTGATGGTTCTGGTTGGCTGTCACAACCATGGTCTTGACATGCCCAGGGCATCTTCTAAAACACTACAGTGATTTGGAAACAATTGATAGCATGCAGCACCTTAGAGAACTCTTCTCAAGACAAAAACGGATGCCCACATCTCTTGCTCTGTTATGTGCACCTTCCTAGGTTGGGCAGACATATGTACATACAGCCCAGAGCTTCACCTGTCAATAAACAATAGCAGCATATCACCGCTTAATGTGCATTGTTACAGGTTCCAAAAAGTGTTAGGTGTGAGCAACTCAACACAGGCTGAAGCATGTCTCAGAATACCTGGAAACTATTTTTTTCTTACTGTAGTGCGGACAAGCAATGTTCCACTGAGCTGTCTCCCTGCCCCAGAGCAGACAGTTGCTTTTAAAGCACTAATTCTCAAGTAGGTTATGTGTTTGTGAATCAGAGATTTGATGTCTCCCAAGGAGGGGCAACATGCCTATAGAAATTTGTAGATAGGAAGGGAGCTGGAGAAGCCTGTGGTGTACAGGACCAGCTCTGTGTGAACACAGCTAGAGTGGGTCAGGAGACCCAGAGGCTCTGTAAGATGCCTCCGCTGAAATCTTATGTTCTAGCGATCCACCTTGGAGTTCCAAATCCAGAGAAATCTCCCACCTCTGTGAAGTAACTTGGATACTCAAACACACTGGGCAGTTAGTCAGTCAGAAGAGACAATGGAAAACTCATGGGGAGACTTCTACTGGAGAGGTTATCATCTCAGAATCAGCCACTAGAAAGTGGTGTAATTACAAGACCTTTAATTACAAAGACATGATTGCCATTCTAAAATAGTAGGTAGAAGCAAACAAAAATTAACACTTTGATGCAGCAATAGTTGAATTTTATGGTAGTTGAACCACTACTTCCCAGGTGAGAGTGCCCATAGTGATAAGAATTCTAAGTAAAGATCAAAGCGACCCTGAGTTCTGATTTGATTTTTTCCCACTCGCTAGATAAATGACAGTACTCGGCCAGTCCAGTTTCTGAGCTCAAAATTAGTACAGAAACATAGAAACAGAGTCAGAAAAGACCCCTAAGCAAAGTTTATTTCATCAGAACAGGGAGCCTCTTTTAGAGGAATGTTGCCAGTCCTTAAACAGCTGCTGAGACTCTACATTTTTCCTGGCGAAGGTACTACAGATGCCAAAACCTGGTTCTCTTGTCTTGAATCTTTGACTTGAAAGAATTGGACAACAGAATTTTCTTTTAGTTTTTCTAACTGCAAAATGAAGATATAAGAGTGATACCACCTTTTTTGTTTTTTGTGTTTTTATTTTATTTTATTTTATTTTTGGTTTTTCGAGACAGGGTTTCTCTGTGTAGCTTTGTACCTTTCCTGGAACTCGCTTTGTAGACCAGGCTGGCCTCGAACTCACAGAGATCCGCCTGCCTCTGCCTCCCAAGTGCTGGGATTAAAGGCCTGTGCCACCACTGCCCGGCCTATTTTTTTTTTTTTTATGATGGTAAGAGCTACTAGAAAAAATGTAAACGATTCTAAAGTTCATAGAATAAAAACTGTTATATAAATATGACTTACAGAAGTTACTATTATGGGTAAGCTCTGTGCTAGAAGATTCTTGTTGCCCTCAGTTTCCATCTTTTCCTCTGTGAACTGATGCTAAACTGTCAGTGATCAACTTTGAAGCCAGGTTCACGTCCTGGGGATGGGAATTGATAGTGACAGCAGCTAAGTGTGATGCTTGGACATGGGGAACCTTAATTGAAATAAATCAGTGTAGTGCAGGAATGAGTTATAACCCAACCATAAAGTCTTAAAATAGAAAATAACAAGGGGCAAATTGCACTTTAAAACTTTCGATTTAGTCATAGGGCTACAGAGAACAGGGTGTTTTATTACAGAAAATAGTCAAGCGACTCCTAGACAGAAAGGCAACTGTGTTTCAGGAGTCACTGACTTGTCAAAAACACTTAGCTGACATTAAGCCCAATTAGCAACTCTGCAGCCACTTTAGCCAAAAGGAAATAAAAAGAAGCCATTGAAGTCTGAGGGTGTAGGAGTAAAGAAAGAAAACCAGCTTTCAGGCCAACTGCTGGTAATGAAAAAATTCAGTTTTGCTTTTCAGTCCTTTACTTTTGTATTGATTGTCTGGCCTTTCACTGTACCCTTAGTTCACAGAGCAACTTGGAGCTCTTACAGCCCCAAATGCTCTACAGATTGTAACAAAACAGAAATTGCTCATGATTCTAAGAGTATAGCCGAAAATGAAAGATAACTTTGCTTAGGGGTTTGTATACTGCAAGGAAAGTTTCAATAAAGAAAAGCTTTGGACAGGATATCACAAAAAGGCATGATCAAATTCATTTCAAATTTTGAATATCAGCACTTGCTTATTCAGCTTTCTACCTCTTGTCATTTGGGTTTCTGCTGAAGGTGGTGGCACTGAGATCAGCAGTCAATAAATTCATTAGGAATTACAAGCATCTTTGATTAATACTCCTTGTCTAATTCCCTGAGAAATGTGCTATATCTTGGAGCTTAATGAAGACAAGCCTGAGTTATTTAGGTGTTTGTTAGTGAGGCTTATTTGCATATAATTAACTAGATTCTCTGTTTATAGGAAGCTGTAAAAACTTTTGGTAGGTATACCTCCACCCAACTTCATGCATTAACAAAATGCTTTTGTTCCTCTCCCAAGCCCTTGATGGGAAGAATTAATGTTTCTGTTTGTCTATTACAAAACAGAGACTCACATACAAAGCTAGTTGAAAGGTTTATTGAGAGAAAGTTTCATACTACACTACTCTTAACAACTAATAAACTTTATTTTTAGAGAACTTTTAGTATCACAGCAAAATTCCAGTGAAAATAGTTTTTATGTATCCACTTTTCTCCAAAAGCACGACTTCCTCCACCATCAGCATCCCACATCCGTGTATTTGCTAGAACAGATGAACTTAAATTGACACATCTTTATCATCCAGTTTGTAATTCACCTTAGGACTCACAGTTGACACTGTATACATAATAGAATTTGACAAAAATAAAATGATACATGTGTTCTTCTGTAATAGCCTACACAATAGGTTCACTCTCTTAAAATTCCTCTGTTCTCCAACTTTCTCCCCACTGGCCCCCCAGGACATTAACGTTCTTACATCTCTATAGTTTACTTTTTCAGGATTCTTGTAGTTAGTTGGACTTATACAGTGAGTCGCTACTGAAAATGATTAACTCTTTTACTTAAGAATACGAATTGGAGTGTTGGGAGTGATGTTTTATGACTTGATACCTTATTACTTTTTTTTTTTGCATTGAATGGAATTCTGTTGTTGGAAAGAACCAAAGTTTGTTGTGTGCTGGAGGACTTATTGAAGAAACACTCAATTATTTCCAAGCTCCAGCAATTACTTAAACTGTTGTGAATAGCTATGTGCAAGAACATTTTGTAGACCAAAGTTTTTAATTCATTATGTAAATATAAATGAACAGGTTTTGGAATTGCATAATAAGAGCATGCTCGGTTTTTCAGGAACTGTCAAAGTACCTGCCAGAGTGATAGTACCGTTTTGCATACTCACCAGCAGTAAATGACATTTCTAGTTGTTCCACAGTTGTGGAAGCATTTGGTGGTGTAACTATTTTGAACTGTAGCCAATATAATAACTTTTTGGGATATATCATTATTTTCTTCACAAAATGCTAGTGATGTAAGAGTGGTGACTATCTTTTCATATTCTCATTTACCCCCCAAAGAAGATACACATGTATCAGAGTGGTATCAAGGTCATTTTTTAATATTTTCCCTCTAAAAATAAAGGTATTGCATTATTTTATGTTCTAAGGGAAGAATTTGCCCAAATTGTCACTTGTGTTTTATGTTGTATTACTGCCAGGTTTCAAGAGTTCTTTTCATGGTTTAGAAAATATCCCTTCAACAAATGTGTCTTTTGCAAACACTTTTTTCCAATCTGTGGCTCCCTTATCATTCTTTTTACATTGTCTGTGGCAAAAGGTTTTAATTTTCTTAAATTTCAGCTTCATATTAATTCTTCCATTGATCCTGTCTTTGGCGTGTGTTTTAAAAGTCTTTACCATACCAAAGAATATCCCAGTTTTCACCCATTGTCTTACTGAAGTTGTGAATTTTTTAAAAATGTTATGCTTGTGTTTCTGGTCCAATTTTAAATTATGCTTTTCTTGGTTTGTTTGTTTTGAGGTAATATGCTATGTACCACAGGCTGGCCTCTCACTTACTGAGTAGTAGAGGATGATATTGAACTTCTGGCCATCTTAGTTCCACTGTGAGTTCTGGAACTACTCATATGTGCCCCTATGTCCAGTTTATGTGGTGCTGGAATCAAACCAGGCTTTTGTACATGGTAGGTAAGTGCTCTGCTAACTGAGCTACATCTTCAGCTTGAATTAAGTTTTTGAAAGTTACAGATCTGTGTGTCAATCATTTTTCTTTATATGCATGCAGTTGGTCTAGCACCATTTGTTAAACAGATTATTTTGCTACATTTTTTTTGTCATTTTGGGAACAGTTCATCAAATATGTTTATCTGTTGCTGGATACTCTATTCCTCTATTGACTTACTAGGCTGGACTTTTGCTAATTCTCACGATTACTGTAGCTTTGTAGCAGGACTTGGAGTCAAGTTGTGTCAGGTCTCCCTGCTTGTCATTCCCTTTGAATATTTATTTGGCTATTCTAGTTCTATTGTCTAACTATGAAATAACTTGTTGAGAATTTCGTTGAGACTGTATTCATCCTACAAATAAACCTACAAATAATGGGCATTATGATAAGATTAAATCATCCAAAGAATGAATGTAAATCTCTATTTTGCTCTTCCACATCTTTCCTTAGAATTTTAAGAATTTCTTCATATAGATCATGTGCTGTTTGTTTTAGCTTGATACAAAAACATTTATAATTTGGGGTGCTAATACAATAATAGTGACAATCATGAGCTTTTAACTTCAAATTTGACTTATACATTGATGATACGTGGGCAAAATTGACTATTGTATATTATTTTGAAGTATCAAACTTGTAATACTTGCGTCTTAGTTAAAGTATTCTTGCTTTTCTATTTTCTTGAGGTTATATCTTAGAATAAAATGTTGCCTTCTTTTCCAACACATTTTGCGATGTAAATCCCTCAACTTCAAGCACTGCTTTAACTTACTACTACAGATTTTGTTGGTTTATGTTTTTTATTTTATTTTATTTTTTAAAATTTTTATTTTTATTTTATGCACATTGGTGTTTTGCCTGCAGGTATGTCTGTATGAGGGCATCAGATCCCCTGGAACTGAAGTTACAGACAGCTGTGAGCTGGCATGTGGGTGCTGGGAATCAAACCTGGGTCCTCTGAAAAAGCAGCTGGTGCTCTTAACCACTGAGCCATCTCTCCAGCCCTGGTTTTTATTTTTATTTAGCTCAAAATATAGTTTTATTTTCCTGTTGAGATTTCTTTACTACTCTCTGTACTATTTAGTGGATTACTTTAAATTTCCAAATGTTTGGTAGATGTTCTAATTATCTGTTATTAAAATGTTGTTTGATTTTACTCTGGCATAAGAGCAGATGGTATATAATTTCCATTATTTTAAATATGGTATAGTGAGCTTTATGGCACAGATTCTGGTCACCTTGTTGAATGTTACCATAAACCTGAGTAATTAACTTTGGCTAGATGTAATTTATGGATGTTGAGAATATCCAGTTGGAAATATGATGGAACTTTCATGTTCTCCCTGTGATTTTATTGATTTTGCTATTGAATTTATTCATGTCTGATAGAAAATCTATCTCTCATTCTTTTGAGTCATAATAGAATAAGATTTTTTCCCTTATCTTAATCTATTAGTTTTAATCTTAAACTTGATTCTTGTGGACTACACGTAGTTGGGATTTCTTTCCATACTAAGTGATTTCATATTATTTTCCAAATTAAAAGACAAATTCTGTCTTTTCATTTGTATATTTAAGATATTGTCATATAAAATGTTTATTGACAGTGGATTATTAGTTATATTCCTTTCTGTTTGTTGATCTTATTTATTTTATTGTTCTTGACTCACATTTCATTTGCCTTTTATAATCTTAATTGAGAGTGTTCATAAATTTCATTTTCTCCAAATATCATTTCTACATCTCATTTTTAGCTTCTTTGACAGTTGTTTTGGATTTTAAATATGTTTATAATGAACACAAATCAACTTGTCATTTCAGCAACAGTTTACACAATTTAAAATAACAAATACTCTTAACAAATTCTCTTCTATTATTATTGTGTAGCTATTATTAATTTTACTTGATGATTTTTAATAGCTATATAATAAAACACATTGTTGCTGTTTCTACTTTGGTAAAGTGTTATCTGTTAAATCAACTAAGGATAAAAGGCTCTATTTTACACCCTTCTTCCTTCATGCTCTGTCTTTCTTTAGACGTTGGTGAAGTAGTTTCTCCTGGGATATAGTCTTGCTAAAAACAGACAACTACGGCATATTTCAATACGGTTGCTTTTCCCTTTTCTATTAGAAAACACGAGTTGTTTCTCTGATATTCACTTGAATATCTAATTTTGCTCCTGGAGGTGTTCTCTCATAATTAGATGGTCACATTTTTCATTCTGGCATAAGAGTCATAAGTCTCAGCATTTGTCAAACTGTCTCCCCAATATCAAGAACATCTTTTATCCTATGGATTTAAGAAGGATTGCTGATTCTTCAGTTTGGAAATTTTTAATTTCTTTCAAGGAAAGATGGTTAAGAATATATTTCTTCTATTGAAGTACACATGCATTTTGCTTTATGAGAGTCAAGGAATGTACAATCATGGGATAAGAATTAAAGATGATAAAGTCTAACATATTAAAGCAACATTGTTATTGGAATCCAAATCAGTTAAATCAACCTAGTTTTGACCTGTTTAGTGTTTTTGAGACAAGGTCTCACTATGTAACCCCAAGTGGCCTAAACTAAGCTGGACTTGAACTCACAGAGATCTACCTATCACTGCCCTTAAAATGCTGAGACTAAAGGCATGCCTCACTATGCCTAGTTCTATTTTATCTCTTGATGGTCTTGTTTGTTTTGTTCTTGTTTTACACACACACACACACACACACACACACACACGCACACGCACACGCACACGCACACACACACACATCACTGTTTCCAGAAGCTTATATTCACATAGAGGCTGTGATCCCATTGTTCTGGAGGTCAAGACAGGCAGCTCTCTGAATCTGACTTTTCTGAACAGCCAGCCTCACTGAATCAATAACTTTCAGGAAAAGTCAGAGATATTATCTCAAAAAATAAGATGTAGAACAACTAAATAAAACACTTGACATTGATCTCTGACCTCCACAGGTATACACACACAAACACACAAACATGTACATGTAGAAACACTCATTTATACATACACATATACACACAAAATTTGTGCTTACCCACACTGTACATATGTACATCAAAACCAGAATAATATAAATAAATATAAATTATAAAGGACTGATAAAAGTAAAGAAATATTTTCAAATATCATCATTCAGTTATAAAGGCTACATGAAGAAAATGAAAATTCATTGGGTTTTGAGTATATAATCAATAAGCAGACCAATTACTGTCACATAAAACATTTTTATTTGAAAAGCTTTATCAATGAAGTAAAGTGAGGGCCCAGTAATTAGCTATTTACAGAGGACCCAAGTTCAGTTCCCAATACCTACACTGTACAGCTAAAAACTGCCTGAAACTCCAGCTCCAGGAGATCCAACACCATTTTTGTCCTCTGGGACACCTGTACTCAACTGCACACAGAGACACATGCTCATATGCATAATTAAAAATATCATAAGTCTTAAAAAAAGAAAATTATTTTAAATGTAGTATGAAAAGTAAGTATAAATGTTTTATAACCAATCTTTGTTGTATCACAAAATAAAGTCAATGATGCTTCAATAAGTAGGTGTTACCAAAATGTGTGTTCTATTTGTTTTGTGCCTCAAGAGCTTGCTAGCCAGCTGCAAAGTAGGTCTAAGTTTTCTCATTAGAAGGCACAACATAAACTCTCACCATTCTGTATTCATTTCACACAACTATGAGATCAGATTACAGACCAAAGTATTCACCTAAAAGAATGAATATTTATCACTCTGCCAAGCAAACATGCCATATGGCTATTTTATCAAATGATATATTATGTAATCTAAGGGGTTTACAAAATTTTATAAAAGCTTTCTATAAAATCTGCCTAAACAGAATTTTTCAACAGTTTCTAGCTCTTAAATATTTTTAAGAATATGTAGGAACTATAAGTGCTCTCCTGAGAAAAATAGTTATAAGTGGATATACTCAAAAAATTTTATTCAGTTTCTGTGTATCCTCTCTAGACCTAGACCTCAGACTGAGACCTTCTACTGTGCAGATAAAATAGAATAATGGTAAACATAACATGCATTATGCATTCAGAAGAAAAGTATGATGTGTAGTATACTTCCTTCTGCCTCTTTCTCTTTGTGTATGGTTTTTGTCTAAAAGGGCATCCTTGCTTTTAAAATGAGCACATGATTAGATATTTACCAGTAAGCCAAAAGGATATGCAATACAAACTTTATCTCTCCTAAGAGTTATAAGTTTTAGTTTCTATTTGTCTGCCATGATATATAATGTTACATACATACATTCTCTGTATGTGTGATTTCTCTCTGTCTCTGTCACACTCTCTCACAAACACATACACACATGCACACATTAAAGAAACAACAATGTCAAGTTGCTTTTGAAGCTTTTGAAGAATGTTCTATACTTTCCTTTTTTCCCTCAATGACAGCCTGTCACTTTTAAACACACTCAGCTATTCTTAGTATTGTAGAATATCACATTTACATACCACTGTTTATTTCCCCTATGTCCTACTGATACACATTTATGCTGTGGTACTTTGCTATGAAAACAAGACAGCTGTAAACACCTAGAACCGTGTCAATGTGTATAAGGATTTCACTATTGCAGAGAGAGTGAAAGTGCTGTGGCACTAACAGGATGATTGGCACTTGGTCTCAGACTCTCTACGTTCAACACAGCACGTACACACATAGGAATGCTGTGGGGAAATTAATACATTCTATTCATGCCACCTCAGGGTACCAATCATCCTTTCCATTCTTCTTTCTATGCCTCTCATTGTAGCCTGATTCTGTAAGGGAACAGAAATGAGACTGAGCCTTAATTATGTTCCACCGTCTAGTTTGCCTGAATTATAGGACAGAAAAGCTTTTGAGCCTCTCGTCTACCCTGCCAGCTCATCCCTCCTGCAGCAGCTGTCCAGTATTCTCTTGTACATTATTGTTTGTCCCAGCAGTTGGCAATATTTCTCACTCTGGGTCTCTTGGGCTGGTAACAATGAATTGATGCCTCCTTGGATTTCTGATAAATGGATTTTTTTTCTAATAGAAAAAAAAGACATATTAAAGGAACATAAGGGGTACATGGCCAAGTTTCTCTAATTGCTTGTGCAATGGACCTGTATCTAAACCTCAGTTGCAACAGCCTAGGTTGTAAGAGGATGAGGTCCGTGCTCCGGAGGAAGCAAATATTTATCACTTTGAGCATAAGAAGTTATTCCCACATCAGTGTCAGATCAGAAGTAAGAACTGAGAAACTAGAAATAAGATACAGGTATCATTCATGTTGTAGTATAGGCCGGGACATAAACCATTTGGTAAGCATCCAATTAAATACCTCCACACACATGTATGCACAAGAGAGACCAAAACCATAGAATCAATAGTTGGCAGGTGAGCTAACAGACAGGCAAACTGACAAGGCATGTAGATGTTGTTGTAGGAAGGATTGAGGATGAGAATGAACTTGGCTCCAATGCCATCCAGAAGTTTATAACTCATGCAGTAAATGTTCATCATGGACCTGCTATGTGTTGGAGGCACTGGGAAAGTAGTAAATTCAAAAAAAATATGAAAATATAAATTCCCCTATTATCGTGGAGCTTATCTGAAGGATATTTTTTATAGGACTTAAGGATATGATTAAATTCCCCTGGATGAATGGCTTGAGATTAATAAACATAAGTTATATGTAACACTAGGGTTTTATAAGACAATATGTCTTAAAACAGCTTTCATGGAAAATAATTGTACAGGTATTTAAGAATGAAGATTTTTGAAATTCATGGATTCTTGGTACATTTAACAGTCTATTGTGGCTTGATAGTTTAAAAGGGGATAGACATTTTAAAAGTATCTAAAACTGTCAAGTATGTAGTGGTATTTGTTACGTCCATGACCCTGGCCTATACGGCCCAAAGGAGGCTAGCTATACTTGTTGCCAGTGTAAGTGACCTCTGATAAGGAGCTAGGGAAGACAGGCCCTCTGTCTCTTGGCTCCTGGCTGTGAGGTGGGTTCACTCCCAGTCAGACCAGAGAACGACTTCTGTTGTCTACTCCGTTCTGTAATTGTGAGTATATTTCCTCAATTTATATCTTAATAAATTCTGTTACCATTTAACAGATGTACATAGATTGGACATAAGTGGCTATATACGCATGTGGTATGTGTGTCTGGACGTTTGTATTTTACCTCTGGGAGTGAGAGGTAAACATGGAGATATGTATGTATGACTGTGGAGGTTGGAAGTTAAGGTCAGGTGTGTTCCTTGCTCACTTTCCACTTTATTTCCTGAGTCAGGGCCTCTCACTGAGCCCTTTGCTTATTTAGCTAGTTTAGCCAGCAAGCTTGCCTACATGATTCCCAGTGTTGACTTCCTGAGCACTGAGACCCCAAGCAGGCATCCATTCTCATTTATCCTGGGTATTCATGCTTGCACAGAAAGTGCTTTGTCCATGGAACCATGTCCCCAGGCCCAGAAGTTAGACATTTTAAATGTCTCACAAAGTAGAATATTCATGAAGCATGAATCTCTTTCTATCTGTGAAACACATTTAACTAATGTTGCATGAGTAGTCATGATTTTCCCTATTTTCCAACTTCCAGTATTCCTTGTGATGACAACCACTTCGTAGGAAAATACTTCAGATACTTTACTTCCCTCTTTCTTCTACCGTGAAAGCTACTGGACCAACTCACAAAAGTCCGTGGATTCTTTTCTGAAGCATATGGAGAAGTCAGGTTCCGTGGCTAGCAGGTGCCTTCCTTGGAGCTTCTAACTTTGGAGTGGACTTTGTTCATGGAAACACTGTTACCATCTGTGGTTTAAATCAGCTGCCATCCCACATGCGAAAATGTTTGACGTGAGTGCCCCCAAACTGCCATTCTGACAGGTGGAGTAGTGGAAGGTTTTTGTTAAACTGTATTATGGTTATATGTCTCTCTAATGTATTGTGTATATATAATACATTACACTAATCTTTATCATTGTTGCCAAATAAAATTCCTCCTGTCTGTTTCTGATAAGTATCCTTAACATAAAGCCTTTACTTCACAGAAGTGGCACATTGTTCAGATATGTCTGACTTTCCATTTACGTTACAAGAACTTGATATGTAGGATAAAAAACAGGCATGCACACAAAAGTAATTGTTTCATTTGAATTGGTTATTGAAAGAAACAAAAGAAGTAATATGTTTTAAGGGTTATATTCATTTTGTAAATCTGTTTAATTATTGTTAGCAGAAGTATATATTTCACTCTTTCCACAATTTCAGGGATGGTGCATCCACCTAATGACCCTGATATATAATAGAGCCAGATCAACCCATTTATATACTCATAATCATAAGAATAATCCTTTCATCCAAGTGTCCAGAACACTGACAATCAACAATATGATTTATTTCCCATGTGGAGGGCACAGAGGGTGGATGCCTGTTGCTAGTTTCATTGCAGCATAAATGGTTGTGAAAATGATGAAGAGATTAAAATGCCTTTATTCGAAGACTAAGATGACAGTTTCAATATCTACATTAAATTAGTACATTTCTCATTCTAATAAGTTTTAATAGAATGTGGTTAACCTCATTGTTCAATAGACTGCAAGTAAAATAAGGTGTTGATTAGCCTTAGTATCTGTGCAATTCATGTGGGTATTTTGACAATCTGTATCCAGTCTGGCACTAATTAATGTATGATTCACAGGAGAGGCGAGTTCAGTGGCTAAATGTCCTAGTTGTCACAAAAGTTTTCTGCTTGGTATGACAAGAAGCAGAAGTGCCTGCAATCACTTGTCTGTGGTGATGAACATCACAGTGAATTAAAGGGCAAAGATCAAAATCTGTAAAAGAGAAGGTAACTGAAATAGACAGTGCCTCTTCTTGATATCTTTCCATCTTTATGGAGATGGTTTAGGAAAAGGGACAGGGAGATTTAATGGAAGTTAGCTGCTGAAGATAACCCCCATGCTTCCAGCAGGGATGCATAACAAAGCACAAAAGTCTGGCCCTGAACCTCAAAGAAACTAAGCTCACATCTTAGCTCCAAAGTCACTTACTGGGATAGTTCTAGGGCAACACACGTCTCCTTGCCAGTTACAGAGACATATTTTGTTAGAAAGTGAAATGCAATAACATATAAAATATGCCTAATATATTAATGATTATACAACAGTAAATGATTAATAGTCCCTAGCAACATGATTCATCTAAAATATGCATGCATCATCTATGCTTATAATTTTCTTTATTGTCGTAATCTCATTTTGTGTGACCCAAATTCAACTTGATTTCATGTGCTGAGTATTCTGACATATGTAATATAGGTATGTAAATATGTGCATGCATCTGCATCAACATAGATTAATATAATCTAGAAACATATGAGAATAATCAATGTAACCTATCATATTATTAAAAATAACAGGACAGCATGAAATAGGATTGCTAATTGAAAGAGGTGAAAATGAAACCACCAATCTCCTGATACAGTGGCTCCTTCTCTACTACACTGACTCCTTTCCTCTTCCACCTGATATCTGTAGCAAGTGCCATTTCAGTACTGTGAGTCTTCTTTCTTCATGTCTTCTCCTTCCATGTACAAGCTTAATTTAGCATAGAGGATAGAATGGGTAAAAAATGTGGTGTTCTTCCTATTTGAACAAAGTCATTATTCCTGCAGAAATAGCAAGAGTTCTTTTAAAAACTGCAATGGCCTTATACTTATTTTTCAGCATATCTTTCTTGAGAATAACTTTTTGCACAACAAATATGATAACATTAACTGTATTGACAGAAGGAAAAAGAACCCCCAAAGCATCGACAAAGCAAATTACCCCTTTACTTGCACAGCAGTGAAAAGCTGGTTAGAAGTTGAGCCTCCTGACACATTGGAATCTTTTTACAGCCCCATCTTGCATTGTTGGTCACCTTATTTTCCTTCAAAACATTCCCTCGGTTCTCCTCAGTAAAATCGAAAGCTAAAGAAATTCTAAAGGAATTCTAGCAAGAAGACTCTGGAGATGGAGAACATGCTAAAAATTCTGTCTGCACCTCTTGAAAACCATCAACTTTAAACACATGTAATTGAAATGGTTGACAGGTCAATTAAAATATAATTCGACTTTCTCCCTGGCAGAATCCCACCTTTGAGACTCATTTGTTGATAACAACCAAGCAATAATCCAGGCCTTTTCAATCCCATCAAGTGGGCTATTGTAAACTGAAGTTCAGTTTTATGTGCTATAACCTGTACCAAAGCTCTTTGGCAGAAAGTCTTAGAAAATGTATTTCAGTCTTAGACTTAATATGAGAGTGCAGAGTTTTCTTGTTCACCCTCTCTTCATTGCTAACCTTGTGTAAATGCAGAGATTAGCTGAGTTTTAGGAGGGGAAAGTGGTTTAGTTTTTATGTTATTGAAACCCAACATTTCCCTACAGGAAATGGTTCAGAAAGGAAACTTACCACCCTGAGTTCCTGCTACAAACTTGCTGTTTTAAACTTTGCTGAGTCTTGACTCAAAAGCATTCTCTTCTCTTTTACTGTATTCCACTTTTGTAAAGTTAGCTTATCAACCTTTTTAAATGCATATTATTGTAGTGGGTAGCCATTCTAGCTTTGGTCTGGAAGTTCCACCCCCATTGAGGCTTTGGTAACTATCACGCCTACAAGGCAGGGCCAAGGGAGGGCCCAAAGACCGGAGAGGTGCTCTCTTGCAGCTGGGAGCCCGATGCGAGAGATGGCTGGAGGAGAGTTCTCCAGAGAACATCGCTGGACTATGTTGCATCTTTCACAGAACCCTCAATCTACCTATCCCTTCATTTGTAAATTATGCCTTTAAATAAATCTCCTTTTAACTATGTGGAGTGGTCTTAATATTTACACCAATATATTATAGATTTTCTTTCTTTTTTATTAAGAAATTTTTTTATTCATTTTACATACCAATCAAAGATCCTCCTCTTCCCTCCTTCTGCCCCTCCAGCCTCCCCTTCCCAAACCACCCCCCATATCCTCATACAAGAAGGTAAGACCTTCCTTCCATGGGGAGATACATTTAGTAGAGGCAGGCCCAAGCCCTTCCCCCTGCCTCAAGGCTGTGCAAGGTGTCCCATCATAGGTAGTGGGCTCCAAAAAGCCTGTTCATGCACCAGGGATGGATTCTGATCCTAAAGCCAGGGGGCCCCTTAAGCAGATCAAGCTACACAACTGTCTCTCTATGCAGAGAGCCTAGTCCTGTCCCATGCAGGCTCCATAGTTGTTGATCTAAATTTTATGAGTTCCCACTAGTTTGGTTCGATTGTCTCTGTAGATTTCCCCATCACGATCTTGATGCCCTTGCTCATAGAATCCCTCTTCTTTTTCTTCAGTTGGACTCCTGGAGCTCAGTCTGGTGTTTGGCCCTTAGATCTCTGCATCTGCTTCCATCAGTTACTGGAGAAAGGCTCTTATAATATACAACTTTTAGTAGCATAATCCAATAAAAATATGATATTTATAACACAGAGGGCATGGAGAGTTATAGAGTATATCTTCCAGATAAGTACTGTATTTTACAAAGCATGCAAGATTCCTCTTACTTTGGATCAGTTTTAAAATTGTTGATGTATGAATTTCCTTTAAGCAGTCATTTGATCTTTAAAAGTCGATTTTCAGCATTCACTTAGAAAAATCTACTAAGCTAATGTTTTATTGTGTTAAAAAGAGAGGACCTTCAAGATTTTTTAAAGACACACATTCCCAGCTGTGTTTTAGAATTAGTGTTTGGGCCAAAGCTTAACTCTGTTAGAGACGTGCAGGAAGATAAGTTGCACAGAGACCCAAGCAAATGTCTAGAGGCATTTTAGAAGATACAGTATTTATAGAAACATAAGGAATGTAAACCAACAATTAGGGATTCTAACTATGCAGATACAATGCCTGAAAACTAAAGGCACAAGTTTATTCTGTTCATGATACCCAGGAAGCTCTTCACTCAGCAACCTCGGAGTCACTATAAATGCAAAGGCTTTGGAGATGATACTTCTTGCAGGTACCAACTCTGGAGAAAAGTTGGCTGAATAGTTTGAGGTACTACCTGCTGTGACTCCACATGCTAGGGATCCATGGATTATGGCCTCATCCTCCACATGTGTTCCCTACTCCTTCTCTAGGATGAGATACCCATGGAGCTAACAATATAGGCCCATAGAGGGTTAAATATCCACAGTCCATTCAAGACCATATGGTAAATAACAAGGACAAAGAAATTCTCCTCTTCAACCCATATGGACTCTTTCGAGACCTGCTGATGAGATCCTTTCCAAGTTTATCCTGTTGAAGGAGTCTGCACCACTGTTGGTTCTAATGTGAGTGGTGATGGAGGCTGGGTGTTCAGGTGGGTGACACTCAGCCTGGGAGAATATCACATTCTTGACCAAAGTTGCATGCTTAATAGTAACTAAAAATACTGTTTTTGCTGTCAGAAAATAAGATCTGAAGAAAATTCAAATAATATATATTGTATATATAATAATGCATATATACACATATGTGATCAAAACAGTATGTTTTAGACACATCTTTATTATCAAGAGACATAGAACACTCAATCCTTTATTATTCTATTCTAATTTCACTTTCTTATTGTTGAATAATTACATTTATTGCATATGTCCAAAATAAATTAATACTATTGACAATTTTAATGGAAGTGGAATTATTCATTAGTTCATAAAGAGACATGTAGAAGTGTTTATCATTATTGAATTCCTTTTATGTAATTAATCACAATCTTGATACCAAACAAGTTAAAGGTGATGCAGGGAGAAAAACCAGAAGCCAATTCACTTATACGTATAAATTGAACAATTTTAAATTAATCTAATACAGACTAATAGTAGTATTATAATACTATATCATTGACCAATGGTTTTGCACCAGCAGTCGATCACATTTTAACACTGTCAAATAAAACTGTGCATAATTATTATTATTATTCCCTTACTACATGAGGGAAGTAGGCATAAAAATCTCAAAATAAGAAGAAATATTATTATATTATATTTGACTTCATAACAAAATAGAAAATTTGAATGAAAGGCAAATTCCTTTAAAAATCTGCAAATGTTCCAAACTTACAAATACTAATACATCATAAGAATGTTGTCAGTGTTGCTCACTGCTGGAATGTGACTAACTTGTACATTTACTAGGGAGAAGAGACAGTTGGTACCCAGAAAACACATTTGTATCATTTTATTAAGGCCAAGATATCCCACTGCATTATTTATAATGAGAAAATCTCTCATAAATGCATAAAGAAACTTTTAGAAAATGTTTAATAACAATACTTGCTGGTAAAAAGTTAGTTGTTAGCAACAACCTATATATCCGTTCTCATAGGAATTATTAAGTACCATATGGTATATCATGTCTGTATGTGATAAAATATGTTTCAGTGTCATGAAGGGTCAGATTTATAAACTGTGAGTATACTACATCACACATACATGGCAAATTAGAATAGGAAGTGAGAACATTTATAACATCATTTATGCAAATTAAAAGCATATGTTAATCAATACTATTACATAGATTTATGTATTTCAATAAATATCCAGAAAAAAAATTATAAAGGTATATATTACAAACACGATATGAGTTGTCTCTCCAAAGGAAATGGACTGAACCAGGGAGGAGAAGTGAAAGTGGAATTATTACACTGAATTCAGAGAGGGCATTGCTAAGGTGATGGTGAGGAGTATGGGATTGAAAATCTTAGTGTGTGTCTGTGCAGCCAGTGGTATAAATAAAATTCTTTTAAAAAAGAAAAATTGACTCTGGTATATAGTCATATTTTTGAACTACTTACCAAACTCTCCGATGTAGTAAACTCCCCAATTCTTTTGTAGTAACCCCAGATGATGTATACTTTTACCCCCAGGACCACATCTACAATATAAGGTAGGTTTTATCAGCTATGCTCTGAGTAGTACTTAACTTCAGGGAATCATGATATGTCTACCTTTTCTTTACCAGAAGCACAATTGGTAAATTTTCATACTTATTTTGTCTCTTTAGAGGCTAAGTATAAAAAGAACTCTTATTTTCACAAACCCTTCGAGGTGGCAAGTTGCCACCATGTATCTGAATTAAATCTTCCAAAGGTCAGATTAACAACTTGAGCACTGTGAAGCAGATAAAACTCAGGTCAAGACTACAACCCCATCATCCGATTCCAAGGCACTATGTTTCTGCAGAACATGGTCTTTAAAAAACACTCATGTGTGTATGGTACAACAGCAAAAAGCACCATCAATATTTATAGCTGTGTATGACACTTTCCATACACTGGAGGTTTATAGGATGAAGTAGTTATTTATGTCTCAAGAAAAGACATTTTAAACTACTAAAGTTTTAATTAAATGCTAAATGCATTTTTTCCTGAGATATGCACAGTAAACTTATTTATTTGTGGCTGTCTAAAGTTCTGTGTTTTCAAATTAGACATCCTTGCTTCCATTTTAATTAAAAATTATAAGCTAGACAGAATCAACTTCCTTTTTTAGTTGTTTAATGAACATTAATAAAACAAAATTAAAGTACTGTTTAACATTCAGTCAATTTGTTAGTTGTTAGGTAGGATAACTTTGTTTTCAGGAACTAGAGATGAAGTGGAATAACAGGGGGATCAGCTTTCCCAGTAGCATTTAATAAATTCACAGTAGGGCACAGAACCTTCAAAGTCAGGTCAACACATTATTGATGTTATTCTTTATATTTAGAGGCATCTTGGAATCAGAGAAACTATTCCAAGTTTAATCAACATTTGCTTCCTCTTGATTAAAATTTCAGCATTCCCATAAGGGCTGTGTGCTGTTTTCCAATGACAGTGTTTACTGCCGTCTCCTTCATTTATATATTTTTCTGAATTTACACCTTTTCTTCCCTGATACCTTTTTTTCTGGCTCATTCTCTGTTTATATATTAAATATCTTCAGTGTACTGAGTGCTCCAACAAACTATATATCCAGACACTATTTTTTAGTATGTGAATGATAAAAGTTTTACAGTAACTATTCAAATGTTGATGGCCAGTGTGGTGATATTTTCTTTGTGCACCCCAATAAAGATTATCTGAGGATCAGAGGAAAAGGCCAGCCACCTTATTAAACATAGAGGTCAGGCAGTGGTGGCACACAACTTTAATTCTTAGCACTAGTTAATCATAGAGGTCTGGAGACCTATACAAACAGACAGGAAATGATAGAGTTGGGCTGAAAGAGGAAAGTGATGTAGCTGGGTGGAGAGAGGAAGTAAGACACCAGAGACAGAAAAGCATAAAGGCATGAGTATACAGAAAGTAGGTCTCTTTGGCTGAGGATTTCTAGCGGTACGAATGTGGCTGGCTTCTTTCTGCTTGCCTGATCTCTATTTTTACTCCAAAATCTGACTCCAGGTTTTTTTTTTTTAATAAGACTGTTTAGTAATTTGTCTTACAGTCCAGAATACTTTAATTTGTATCCTGGTATCTATGCCAGGATTAAACATTTAATATTCAGTCATTAATTAAATTCATAACAATTTAAAGTTGTTCAAAATACTTTAATTCTGGGGTGTCTTATTTGTCCAGTGGTCTTCAGATTCTTTAGTTGGATTCTTTTATTCTCCTGGAAAGAAAAAAAATCCTATCCCAATTTTAACTTTGGGGAGTTTCTCTTTTTTGGCAGGATCTGTCTATTCAAATGAAAGATATCTGTCAGTCTTATAAGTTAATTTAGATGGAATGGCCTTGCAGTTGATGAACTATTGCCTCTCCCAATGAAGAGGTCTGTCCTGTTCAAATCTAATCTTTGTCAATCTTGATGGTATCCGCAGATTTCTTCTCCCATAGAAATAAAATCTCTTCTCCAATGTCACTTAAATCCTGGTTTCCATTCTTAGGTCAATACATCTTTGAAGTATACAGGCTGATTTAATTCAGCAGTTTTTTTTTTTCATTATTCAATGTCTCTTTAATTTAATTTTAATTTTCTTTAACTCTTCAAACATTTTTTAAAGTATCAGAGTCTGAATCAACTAAAAAGATATCATCAATATAATGGTAAAGTATAGTTTGAGGACTATGAATTATTTCCAATGGCTGTGATGAGAAATATTGACATAAGGTAGGGCTGTTTAACACCTCTTGTTGGAGAACTTTCCATTGATATCCTTTAACAATCTGAGAGTTAAAAGTAGGCCCTGTAAAGGCAAATGTTTATCTATCATCTTCTTATAAAGGTATAGTAAAAAAAAAATCAGTCTTTTAAATCAATCACTATAGACCGTCCTTTTGGTAATAAAGAAGGCAAGGGAATTCCAGGCTGTAAAGATCTCATTGGCTGAATCACCTTATTTATGGCTCTTAAATCTTTTTTGTTTGTTTGTTTGTTTCTTCTCTGTGTAGCTTTGTGCCTTTCCTGGATCTCACACTGTAGACCAGGCTGGCCTCAAACTCACAAAGATCCACCTGCCTCTGCCTCCCGAGCGCTGGGATTAAACGCGTGCACCACCACCGCCCAGCACTTAAATCTTTTAACATTCTCTGTTTTCCAGATTTATTTTTAATTACAAATATAGGAATTCTGGAGTCCAGCTCTAGATGAGGGCAGGGTCTGAAGTGGATGAATACAAGAGTGGCAACAGAGAAATCAGACAGAGGTCACTTCTTAGTTTCATTTTATGGGAGATGGATAGAATGGAAGCATATCTGGGCATGGCTTTATGAACTCTGACAACCTGCATCTCTCACAGTCTTTTTTTTTTTTTTTTTGGTTTTTCGAGACAGGGTTTCTCTGTGTAGCTTTGTGCCTTTCCTGGAACTCACTTGGTAGCCCAGGCTGGCCTCAAACTCACAGAGATCTGCCTGTCTCTGCCTCCCGAGTGCTGGGATTAAAGGCGTGCACCACCACCACCCGGCTCTCACAGTCTTTATTTATACACAAAATCATTTCCTCATAGACTTTAATCATTGTTTACAAAGTCTTTTCATGGTACATACTTTTTCTAAAGTCTCCCTTGATTACATAAGCATATCAAAGTAAAAGAAGCAAAAGAAGCAAACAGCAAATTTCATGAGAACTAAAATCTAACATTTTGATAAAATCAATTCTTTTAACTTATTGTGTTTTTCCTAAAATCAATGTCATAAGCCTTGTGGTTACAGAAATACCAGGATGACTCTATCTAAGTTTAACTAAGTTAATAGATCAGAAGTTATTTCCTACTACCTGTTATAGCAAGCTTCTCCTAAATTATTCCATTAATCTACTATAATGAATATCTGATCTTTCTACGGAAATCTAATTCCTCAGTCCCTAGTTTAATTTTTTTATGTCTGACATAAGACAAACATCCTTTCCTTTGACTTTTGAAGTGTTGTGCTCTGCTCTTTATTCTCCCTATAGTATCAGAAAAGTCCTATCTGACACGTCTGCTCAGGAGGCCAGGCAGTTCATTGAGCCAGAATGTTTCTCTCTGTGTCTTTGTCATAAACTCTTGTTTCAAAATGTTCACTATCCTTATTATAATCCTGCAAAGGGTAAAAGAACATCAAGATTCCTAAAACTGATTACTTTGCCTTCAGGCAGGTTCCAAGGCATGTCATTAATTTTATAATCAAAATTTTT
>CABHPR010103691.1:0-10311 GCA_902168415.1 Peromyscus melanophrys | reverse complement strand
TTTTTTTTTTTTTTCAATTTTACCATCAGCAAAAAAATACAAGACCTAAAAAGAGCTCAGTCTTTTAGTCTAAGCACTGTATTGATACATATTAGGAGCTAGTGTCCACAGAAATAAAGGCATCATTCTAATCTGAACAATTTTAAAACAGAAGACACTAAGCAAAGAAATTACAGTTGATCTGACAAGTCTAAAGATGGTGTATGGTCTTTGATCTACACTCCCACCAACATTTAGAAGCAGATTTGCTTCAGTGCACAGCCTGAACTGGGAAGTAAATTGCAGTAAAGAGAAAATGGTCACAGCATTAAAGCAGTGGCAGAGAAGCCTTATTATGCTTATGTAGGCAATGCTAAGACTTCAACACATCCCCAAAGGCCTAAAAACTCCTTTATAAATTCATGTTCTCTCCATGCATGTAACAAACCATCACATGAAGATACAATGAAGCCGAGCTGAGATGAAGTCTCATTATGATTTCCAGAATGGTCTGATAAAAGGTCTAAAGGGCAGGATGTATAGAACAATGACTACTTCTTTATCTGCATTTTCATATTTATTACTATGAGACAACTTACTGCAACTTATAAACATAAATCCTAATGAAAGTTATCTCCCCTAATTATATTCCTTTATACCTGTGATTGCATTCACGTCTCCTATCTTTGAAGAATTAGTAAGTTCTCTTGAAGAAATAGACTATAACTCACTGTTCACATTTTTCATTCCCCACTCTGTGAGGCTAAATGTTTACTGTATATTCATTAACTGCTAGGCACTGGAGTTGAAGATTACACTGGATTCTCTTTCCTAAAGTTAGGATAGGATACTGGTTTCTTAAATTATTAAATTTTAAACACGACATTGCTGTACCCTCATTATGTAACAAGAACTTGGTAGTATAGAAAAATGGAAGAGGCAGGAGATAGCCTTTTCTACCTTCTTCTCCCATGCCCTTAAAAAGCCATGTGGTGGGCTGGATCCCATTAATCCCAGCACTTGGAAGACAGAGGCAAGTGGATCTCTGTCAGTTTGAGGCCAACCTCATCTACATAGAAAGTTTCAGAAGAGCCAGGACTACACAGTGAGACCCTGTCTCAAAACAAAAGAAACAAAACAACAACAAAAAACCCAAAAAGTCCTGTGGTTCTTGAGGCACATATCAGTAAGTCTGAAATAGTTTGGTGGTTTTGTGCTTGTAAAATAAAGGTCATTGTTACTTAACTCACTAAAATCTGGCTTCCTACTTCAACTTTTAAATCAATTGCTCTGATAAGCATAATCAAAGTTTTCTACCAATTATTTTTGGACCTACTCTTCCTGGGAATGTTCCTTTGTGAAGACTTTAAAATATTAATTTAAATTCCTCTTTACTACTGTTCAAATTAAAAACCAGTCTCTCATGGCTCCTCATTCCCTCTCTAGTAGCAGACCAAGTAAAATATTTGGGGAGTCAGAGGTTTGAGGTTTTGACATTATTTTATTATCGCTGCTTTAAGAATAGTCTATACTACAAAGGGATAATACAATAATTCATTTATTCATCCAATTATGAACTCTAGGGTCTGGGACTATATTGGTAGAATGCTAGCATGTACAAAGGTCTGTGTTCAATTCTCTGCACCCTGCAAAACACTAATTAAGTCCATTAATTCTGCCTATCTGTTGGCACTTTCTCATCTAAGCCACTGTCTTCACTGTAGTTTCTAAGAGTGTCATCCCCTTACACTTTTCATCACTCTTTAATCCATTTGAAAATAACCTTTCCAAACAGCTTTCTATTTTAGAACTTCTCTGATTAAAATCTAGTGGCCAGCTGGGCATGGTGGCTTATGCCTTTAATTCCAGCACTTGAGAGGCATAGGCAGGGACAGAGAGACTCTGAGGACAATATGGCCTACAGACTGGTTATGAGGCCAGCCTGCTCTACAGAGTTCCAGGATTGCTAGGACTACACAAAAACGGCATTGAAAAATAAAATAAAACAAAACAAAAATAATCTAATGGTCACACAATAAATAATAAACAAAGGGCAAAATTTTTAATATGGCCCAAAGCCAAAAATATTCTGCTATTAGTTTGTCTCGCTGATCACTCTGCTGCCCTTGTATTCAGGAACTTAATCCCTTCTTCTCCATCTTTTACTCAACTCTGGATCTCTGCTCCAATACTACTTCCTCAAGACCTGTGACACACTGATTGCATCTGGCCAAAATACTACAATTTCAGGTTCAATGTTAAGACTTACCACCTATACCTCAGTTTTCCAAGGGCATAAAGTGTCTGGAAAAAAAAAATGCCTAGAACATGGTCCTTCAAGAGTCTAAACATTTATTAGCTAAGTAAGTAAATATACTACAGTATCTCCAACAAAACTGTCCTCTCTGGGATGGAGAGACAGCCTGCTTTTCCAGAAGACCTGGTTGGATTCCCAACACCAAAAGCGTGGATCACAACCATCCCGTTGCAGGGCCTCTAATACCCTCTTTTAGCCTCTGTGGGCAGTGTATGTATATGGTACACAAAAATACATGCAGACAGAGTACCCATACATATAAAAAATACTTTTTAATAAAAAAGTTCCTACCTCCTCCCCCCTTCAATAAATGACATTCGGCATTTAAAATTAAAAAATATATATATTATATATATAATTGAATGAATACTGCGAATGTAATCTATGAATACCACAAATGTGATTAATATCATGAGTGTAATTAATGAATATCATGAGTGTAATTTAAAAAATAAATAAAGTCAAAAAAAAAAAAAAAGAAAAAGAAAAAGAAAATTCCTTTTCAGGCTGGAGAGATGGCTCAGTAGTTAAGAGCACTGACCACTCTTCCAAAGACCCCGAGTTCAGTTCTCAGAACCCACATGGCAGCTCACACCTGTCTGCAACTCTAAGATCTGACACCTTCAGACAGACATACATGCAGGCAAAACATCAATGCACATAAAATAAAAATAAATTATTAAAAAATTTTATTTTCTAAGACTGTACTTGAGAACCATGTAATTGACTTCAACATTAATGACATTTTCCCATTCATACAATTTCCTTATTAATAGAGACTTAACAATAAACAGAGAACTGAGAAAAATGAACTTACCTTCTTTCCTGTCACTCTTTCCCATTAGAAAATCTTCTGTATAGGGTGTCATATCCAAACGTAAAGGGAAAGAAAAGTGTGTGTTCACTTTTTCTTTCATCATTGTGACCATATTAAATGTGTATCTCATAGTATTGAAACTCAGAATACGAGGTAATTTCTTAAAACATGCCCTGAGAAGTGGGGGGAGGAAACAAAATGTTAAATACCTTATTTCAAAAATATCTTAGTTCTATTTATATTTGTGCTACAAGCATTTTAATAATCAGCCTAAAGTAGCAATGCTCTAAGTCACATAATCATGTGTGTGTGTGTGTGTGTGTGTGTGTGTGTGTGTGTGTGTGTGTGTGTCCGTGCGTGTGCGCGCGCACGCACGCGCACGCACGCATGTATGGGTAGTGGGGTGCTCACCCATTCAGGCACCTGTGGGAGGCCAGGGGTTAATGTTAGGCGTCATCTATTGTTCTCCAATATTATTTCTTTTATAGTTAAAATATCTCATTATTTTTATTAGTGTGTATGAATATGTGCACACTCTATGCGTGTGGGAGAGTGGGGCAGAGGAAAACTTGCCGGTGCTGGTCTTCTACTTCCACAACGTGTGTCCCAACAATCAAACTTGGGTTGTAGGTCTTGGCACAAAGGGCCTTTACTCACTGACACCTTGCTGGCCCGCCACCTTTTTTGGTTTTGCTAGAGAAAAGGTCTCTCAATGAACCTAGGGCTTGCCACTGTCTTCCTGCTTCACCTTCACAGCACTGGGGTAGCAGACACCCATGCCCATGCTGGCTCTTCATGCGGGTGCTAGCTCAGTTTTAAAAGATTTGAAAATTTACTTATTTACAAGTGTATGTATGTATGTATGTATGTATGTATGTATGTATGTACGTACGTACGTATGTATGTACGCATGTATGAATGCACGTGTGTGTGACAATCAGAGACAACTCTCAGGAATCTGATTTCTCCATCCACCCTGTTGAGGCGGGGTTACTGTGTACTGCAGAATAGCCGGCCTGTAAGCTTCCAAGTGAGCAGTCCCCACGTCCTATCTGACTCAGGAGCGCTGAGATGACAGGTGCATACGCAGCACATTCAGTGTTTTGGAGGGTTCTAGTGGTCGAACCTAGGTCTTTAGGCTCGTGCTATATTCAAATGCTTTTAGCTGCTGATCCATTTCCCTGCCCCTCCCCACAAGCATTTAAGCAGCAAGTAAGGGAAAGACAAAGGGCTAGGAAGATGACACCGTGGGTAAGGTACCTGCTATGTAAGCACAAGGACCTCAGGTTCAGATCCCCAGTACTCTGTGCCTATCTATGTGCTCAGCACTGAGAAGAAAGAGACAGGAAGGTCCTTGGGACTTGCTGGTCTGACAGCCTACCTAATCAGCAGACTCCATGTTCAGTGAGAGACCTCGTCTTAAAAAACAACATGGAGAGATACCCAACATTGACCTTTGGCTTCCACACATACATCCATGTGTGTCCCTACACACGGTGCACACACGTACATTCACATACCACACACATCCAAATTAAAATGTGAATCATGAAAGAAGAGAAATACATAAAAGTGAAAGAGACTATAAAATTGTTTGTATAAATTGGTAAAGGGAGCTAAGTTTTTTTAAGATTGTTTTTTTTTTTAAGGATTCATTTTTATTTATATGTATTTCAGTGTTTCTGTATATATGCAAGCCATATGTGGGGGTATCCATGGGGCCAGAAGTACACTGGGTAACCTGAAGCTGGAGTTATGGTTTTGGTTTTTTGAAGACAGGGTCTCACTATATAGCTCCTGCCATCCAAGAACTGCACTCTGTAGACCAGGTTGGCCTCAAACTCACAGAGATCCACCTGTCTCTGCCTCCTGAGTGCTGGGATTAAAGGAGTGCATCACACTACTCACAGCCCCAGAAGCCGGACTTACATACAGGCAGTCGAAAGCCATGGGATGTGGGTGCTAGAAACCGAACTCAGGTCTTCTAGAACACCAAGTGCTGAGCGGTCATCTCTCTAGCCCCTATTTTTGCTGTTTTTAATTGTTTGCTTGTGTGTGTGTGGGGGGGGGGGTCACATTCATGAATGTAGGTGCCCTCAAAAGCTCACGTGGAGCCAAAGTTACAGATGATTGTGGGCCACCCAACATGGGTAATGGGAAGTAAACAAAAATCCTCGACAAGAGCATTATGAACGGTTCACTAAGCCATCTCTCCAGTTCCAGTTAGCGCCCCCCTCCCACTTTAAATTTGAGGACAGTTTAACTATTATTTTCTAAGAAATTCTATAAAGAACTGTATCTCAAGGAAAAGTATTTATGATGAATGCATCAAAACATGAGCAATCCAAAATAGTGTTAATACATGTAATGCAAGGGGAAAACCACTTTGAAAGTACTATTAAACAACAACAAAAAAAAACTTAGTACTTTTAAACTGAAATTTTAACTAACTCCCAAATCTAGCTTCCACTCAAATATCTTTCCAAGATCCAATCAACAGTCAACTGTTTAAACAACATTTCCAGGCCAGAGAATTCAGTTCCACCTGGACTACATTGTCATGAAGTATATGTTCATCTGCACATGCTATCTTAGAGCCTAGAATTTCAGAATTTGGAACTAATTTTGATTTTTCTGTCATTCCATATCTTCAATTGTTAAATGGGAAATAATTTTGATATTAGTAATAGTAGTAGCATTTCACTACAACATGATGTCGTATTAACTGAATTTAATCATGTAAAATTCTGAAAGCACTTCCTAAATAACAAACACTGTGTCAAACCAGCTCTTATTCTTTAGGAACCAGTCACTAAAACCAGACATCTGAGTCGTTGCAGACTGACAAAGACGATGCTCTTGCTGGCCTTCATGTCTGTCCCTAGAGAACACAGAAGGCTGGCAAGTCTGGAGACCCTTACTTTCACTCTACTGCATATGCCACATTAAAGCTCACAGGGCAATAAACGCTGCTGAGTGACACTGAGCTCAACAGCTAATATTACCTGAGTCCCTCTAATGTAACATTTATTCATGTTAACTACATCACACTCATACACGGCCGTGAGAGGCCGACACCGGCTCATCTAGTTTGTCTTCGACTGCACTGGGTGGTTCACCAGAGTGATAAAATGACATTTCAAGAGGCGTTACCTTTTTTCAGCTCTGACTTTCCTTCCACAGTGAGAGCAGGTGTACATGTTGTCCCCTTCTAAGGTGTCTTTGATAGTGACTTCATCAAGAGATTCCTATGTATAAACCCACATGGGGAGGATGACATAATGCAATTGGGTCAGAAAGCACAAAGAAAAATCAGTTTCTTTCTTTTTTTGTTAACAAAAAAGAAATTGAAAATAAAATAATTTTTTTCATATGAACTCTAACTTTTAAAAGATATTTACATTTTGACCAGGAAACAACCAGTTTTGTGGTCTATCTTTAGTGCTTATTTAAATAGCAAAACATGAAAGAAAATATATGAAAACAGCTATTTCTTCTCAAGACAATGAATTTGCTTTATATATAGAAACCATAAAACAATCTCAAGTCATGCCCAGTATCACTCACATAAATATTCTTCATATCTGCCACCTGGCACCTCACAGTATAAAACTCTTCAGCAGTCTGACTAACATGTTCACAATCCTAGATGAATCAACAAACAAAAATTAGCATTTTATTATAAGCTTAAAAAAAACCCTTATAAAACAACAACAAACCGGTATACTTACCAAGGACACAACATTGTTTGTGATCACACCTCCAAATAGGCTTTTGACAGTATTTTTCTTTAATATAAAACAAATCAAAGTTGGTGATTAAAATTCAAAATTGTATAAACTTCAAACACATTTTTCAATATTCTGGTACTAACCAGTTCTGGAGACATCTCTTCAACTTTAGTAATCAGATCTGTAAAAAACTCTGTCATATCTTTCTGCTCCCCAGTATTAAGAGGCTGCTTGTCCATGGTGTATGTTTTACAGAAAGGTCTAGGGTTATATGCTTTGCATTCACTCTCCTGCAAGAGAAAAGGGGAGGAGGAAATACCAACAAGAAATGGCCAGAACATTCTTGAATAAACAGCAACAATAACAAAGTCACAAAAGGTGGACTATGGCACTGATTCCAGCACTTGGAAGGTGAAGGCAGGAAAATCAGGAATTCAAGGCTAGCCTTGGCTATACAGAATTAGAAACTCCTGGGTTTACAAGAGACCCTAGCTCAAAAATTTAAGAACAAGAAACAAACAAAAACCCCAAATCCACCAAAACAAAAAAACTAATTTCTGCCCCTGCACAAAACACGACGAAAACCAAACTCGAAACAGCAAAGCAGGTGACAAACCCATAAAGTGTCCACTACGCAGCCCGGCAGACTTCAAAATGACTGTGCCTGCTACACAGAAAACCCCGTCTCAGGGGAGGGGAAAGCATCAGGCTGTGGGCAAGTTGGCAGGGCATCTTCTAAATTAGATTACTGATGAGGAGGATCCAGTCTACTGTGGGTGGGGCCATCCCTGGGTTGTGGTCCTGGGTTCTCTAAGAAAGCAGGCTGAACAAGCCAGTAAGCAGCACTCCTCCACAGCCTCTGCCTCGGCTCCTGCCTCCAGGTTCTTGCTCTGTTTGAGTTCCTGTCCTGACTTCCTTCAGTGATGGGCTACAGTGTGGAAGTGTAAGTCAGATAAACCCTCCCCCCATCTTGATTTGGTCACGGTGTTTCATCACAGCATAGAAACCCTAGGATGACCAGGGACGGGACCAAGGACCAGAAACGACGAACAGAGGTGACTCAGCTGTGATTGCTAAAGTCTTTCAACAAAGAAGAGAGATAACTAAAACAAATCAATCTGAAAACAGTGAGTCTGAACAAGGACACTACAATCTTTATAGTCACTATCTTAGGTATTGTTTTGTTTTTGTTTTTGGTTAAAAGATAATCTAATTAGTTTTTCTCCACATTTTTCAAACATACCATTAAATATGTAAACATTTTCTGAAGCTCCAAAAGAGTGGTTTTGTGCTTCATATCTTCGGAATACTGAAAGTCAAGAACAAACTTGGTCAAAACACAATGGTGGCATTTGGACACCCTAGCAGATCTACAATGTGCTGAAATCTACCCTCTTTATCCCTTCAGTCCTAGGCAAGAAAACACCTCACATGTCACTCTTCCATTGTATCTTAGAGGAATCAGAGTACTTTTCCGTTACACTAAATACAGTGATGGCCATTATGACGGGAAACTGAAGAGAGAGAGGCCTTCTTTCAAACTGCTTTCTAAATCACCCCCTTTGCTACTGTACTGATTCACAAGAATAATGAGCACTTCAAGTATGTACTAAATTCCCTTATAGAAGTTAACCCACATATAACAAATCACATTTCTGTATCAATTCTATCTTTACTTTTTCTGAAACAGTACACTTCAGCACTAAAGAGGAATATTCATAATTTTGTAAACAATCTAAACATCAAAACACTACAGTTCATGACTGGGAAATCTGGCTATACTTACAACCTAATTGCTTTTTATTTATTTTTTAAATTTATTAATGTGTGTGTGCTGCACACACATGCATGGAGGCCAGAGGTCAACCACTGGTGTTGACTTCAGGAGCGCTCTCCTTAGTGTCTGATGCATGGCGCCCACTGTGACCACCTGTTCTTTGGCTAGCATGGTTGGTCAGCAAGCTGCAAGACTGCCCTGCATCACCCACTTCCCAAAACTGGGATCACAGTGGGCACCACCATACCTGGCTTTTCACATGGGTGCTAAGTGTCAAATTCAGAATGTTGTGGCTTGTGCAACCAAGCTCTTTGCCAAATCAGTCATCCTTCCCTTACAAAAAAGACAACAGGTTCTCGAGCTGTTTAAGATAGCCTGTGTGGTGCTTTAAATAAGAATGGCCCCCAGAGGTTCATATATTTGAATACTTAGGGAGTGGCACTATTTGGAAGGATTAGGAGGTGTGGATTTGTTAGAGGCAGTGTATTACCAGGGGGGAGCTTTGAGATTTCAAAAGCCCAAGCTAGACATAGTGGCTGGCGTGCGCTCGCGCGCGCGCGCGCTCACGCTCTCTCGCTCGCTCGCTCTCTCTCTCTCTCTCTCTCTCTCTCTCTCTCTCTCTCTCTCTCCCTCCCTCCCTCCCCCACCCCCGCCCCCCTGCATAAGGAACTCTCAGCCACCATGCTCCCTGCCATGACAACAATGGACTAAAACTTTGAAATTGTAAGGCAGCCCCAATGAAATGCTTTCCTTTGTAAGAGTTGGCCTGGCCATGGTGTCTCTTCACAGCAATGGAACACTGACTAAGACAGCCTGGAACTTGGAACCCTCCTACCCCCACTTCTCAAGTGCTAGAATCACATACGCTTCCATGCCTGGTGGGGTTAGATCTCAATACAGGCCTTTAGGAGAGATCCACACACATGTCAAACACTGAGTCGACAAGGCTGAACTTCAACTCCAGTGTTAGAATAAATCTACAGGGAGGAATTACCACCATTACAATATGAACTAACTCTGAAGCTGCTGGAAGTACCATGCATATTAACGCTACCATTTGTTCAGAGTGATACATCAGCTATTTGTGCCAATCTTATGAGGAATAAAAGTAACATGGTTTTGCTGTTAAGGACACACTAAGGATTAAAAGAGAGAGAGAGAAATCGGTCCAGAATATATTGAAAAAAATTTATAGCTAATAGGTTTGAATAAAAGGGATCACAAATTGGGAAAAAATATCTATAAAGTATGTATACCTTCAATATGACAGTTCTGATATTTCATAAGATTCTGAAGTCATTTAAATTGTAAATTTCCAAAATATAACATATTCTAATATAGACAAAGTGCTACCCAGAAAGCAATTCCAGAACTTGAGAGGTATGAGCAGTTCAATTTACCCTGAACTAAACAGTAAGTCTGAGGCTGCTCTAGGACATGACAAATGAGAACTTTTCATAAGGATGAGATAAAAAAAAGTTTTTTTGAAACAGGGTCTTTCTCTGTGTAGTAATGGCTGTCCTGGAACTCATCATGTAGAACAGGCTGACCTCAATCTTGAGGTCTGCTCATCTCAACCTCCCCAGTTGTTGAGTTTAAGGTGCACACTACCACACCCAGCTAAGTAAAGCAATTTTTAATTAAATAATAATTAAATAATTAAATAAATAATTAAAAAAAGTAAATTTTT
>CABHPR010103689.1:0-14189 GCA_902168415.1 Peromyscus melanophrys | reverse complement strand
TTGAACTCACAGAGATCCGCCTGGCTCTGCCTCCCGAGTGCTAGGATTAAAGGCGTGCGCCACCACCGCCTGGCTAAATGTATATTTTAAAAGCCTTTTCAAAGGATTAGAAACAAGACTTATCTACAATATGGATTGTAGGTATTTTCTCTCATTCTGAGCCTGTCCTTTACTCTCTTGATACTTTTTTTTTTTAATCAACAATGATTTTGACCTTCAGCTCCTTCTGCCTCTTCCTCCAGAACACTGGGATTAAAGGCCCATGCCACCACATCTGGTCTAAGCAGTGCTCAGGATCAAAATCAGGGCTTCGTGTACTCCGAGAACTGAGCTACATCCCAACCCTCAATAATGTCTTTTGTAACACAGAATGTTTTGAATTTTAGAGAAGCCCAGTTTATCTAGTCTTTCATTTATGGCGTGTGACTTCAGCGTCCTAAGAAACCATGGTCAAAGTCAAGGTTATGGAGAGGTATTTCCATAGCTCTGGGAAAAAAAGAATATCCTGAGACCGGACACACCAAAACAAGAGGGGAAATAAATGGGGAGCAGACAGGGGACTGAACACCAGGAGACATCATAGGCAAGCTGCCTGAGAGGTGGACCCACTACTGACAGAACCCCCAAGAACCCAGAGCCTGGAACTGGGTGAGGCAGAGACAGGAAGACCCTGGAGCCTAGGGTACCTCACATGCCCCAGAATGGCCCTTAAAGATAGCGACCCCCACAGGGTGATAGCGACTGGCAGACTGGTCTCAATTTGCCTATCTGCACCTCCGAGCCCCTGACAAATTGTCAAAGGAAGGAAACATCAGGATGTGCCTCTCACGGACTCTGTGCCAAGGTCCCGCTACCATCCCGTGCCCAGGGGAATCTAGGGGCAGATGTCTGAAATGCTTGATGACGGTATCTAACTGTTTGCACATTTAAATTTCTTACTCTGAGATACGTGCATTTGTGAGTGAACCTGGTGAAGCTCTAGATTCACATGGTGCTTTAAATCCCAACTTTGTTCCCACTGCAGGACCGGAAGCTGAGGGCAAAGGCCACACGATTGCTTTGACCTGAGCATGGCCATGCTGTGCTTGGCTTATAGCCGGTTTGGGCAGGAAACACTTGTTGCTGGGAGTCCCAGACCCTTTGTGTCTGGGTTGCCAGGACAAGGGCTTTCAGGAGTACCTCTCTGGGAACAGCCATGCAAGTCCCTCCATGAGGTGGATTTGGGGAGTAACATATGGGTCTCACTCATTTGACAGTCCCTGGATATCTTAGAAGGAAAGCCCATTTTCATGCATTTTTTTTTTTTTCCAGTTTGGAACCCCAGCAGCCCTGGCTCTCTGCTTCATCCCTTAACAGGCTCAAGTCCCAGGAGCCATGGGAGCCCAAAGCATGTTGCTAGGTTCTGACCCACGCTAGAGAGTCATATCCACTGTTTGGCTGAGATGTGGGCTCGGCTCTGTGTACCTCCTTGAAGGAGAGCTGGGATTATGTTGTCAACAGCCACTCGTGGAAAAATCACACACAGAGAAGAAAGCAAACAGAACCCCAGGGACAGGGCTGTCGACAGCAGTAAGACTGTAGAGGCTAGTGCCAGGGCTGAGTTCGGTTTAACCTTTGAGGAAGAATCTGCCAACACTGAGCTAAGAGGGCTGTGGGATAGTCCAAGGAGGTCAGAAGTCCACCACATTCCCCAAGGTTATCTGGCGAAGCAGGGCCAGAGCTAAGGGCAGCACCCAGGCCTCTCAGCCCTCAGCCCTTTAGTGTCTCAGAAGCATTTCTTCCCCCTCCAAAAAATAGGTTTATTTCTTTTTATTTTATATGTGTATTTTGCCTACGTGTGTGTCTGTGCACCACGTGCATGCAATGCCTACGAAGGCCATAAGATGGTGTCGGGTCACCTGGAACTATGTGCTACTATGTGTGGGTACTAGGAATTGAATCTGGGTTCTCTGAAAGAGCAGCCAGTGTTCTAACCACTGAGCTCTGCCCCGCCCCCCGCCCCCAGTATTTCTTTTTGAATTATCATTTTGAGGACAGCCAATATCCTTCCTCTTTTAGACTCTGACTGTGGCTGATGCCCAAAGAAAGAAACAAGCATCAATATCCAAAACTGTGTTCGTTCTAAGAACTGCTTTGTGCTGTTTAGTTTAAACCCCTCAGAGTTCCCAGGAAGATGTTAGAACTTGGAAAACACTGGTACATAATGAATGAGCACATGGGAAGGATGAGAGCAAGAGAGGGATTAGCACATGGGAGGGATTAGCACATGGGAAGAATGAGCACATGGGAGGGATCAGAACCAGGAAGATTCAGTGAACGAAGCTTCTGACCCTACCAGTACCAAGGGCCTGTAGTCAAGGACAGCCTTGTAGGATGGTGGTTCATACCCAGGATAAGAGTGTAGTGAGAATAGAGAGGGAAACCGGAGAGGCAAGCTGCAGACTGACTTTGTTTCTCTGCATGAGATGTTAGCCATAATCCTTTGGAAGTGGCAGGGCCCCTGAGCCACCCCGGGGCTTGTGGATGACATCAGCTTGATTTCAGGAAGCTCCCACTTCCTGCTTCTAAGAATAAGTGTAAACAGTGTTGCTTCAAGGATCTCCTGGCTGCCCAGGACTCATGTGCTCAGGCCTTGTGCACCCCAGCTGCTGTGACACTGAGTTGAGTCTCCTGGCTGTGAAAGCCACTTTGTAGCTGTTGGTGCTCCTTGGGGTGTGGGCCGGGCACTCAGGGACCTCCCGACCTTCCCTTTGGGCTGTCACAGCTGCTCAGAAAGAGCTGAACCTTCTTCTTGACCTGACATCTCCAGCCAGCAATGGGCAGCCACTGTGTTCCTGCATGTTCATAGTCCTTCCTTAGCTTCTGAACCTTGACCGTCTACTGGGGAGCCTCACCTCTGCTTTCAGAGAACAGCCTCCCTGTTCCAGCTGGAGCAGGAAAGTCCCACACCTGGAAAGCCTGATGGCTCTTGGTTAAAAGCTGGCAAAGAGGCCGAGCAGTGATGGCACACACCTTTATCCCAGCACTCGGGAGGCAGAGGCAGGCGGATCTCTGTGAGTTCAAGGCCAGCCTGGTCTACAGAGCTAGTTCCAGGACAGCCAGGACTGTTACAGGGCTGTCTTGAAAAAACAAAAACAAAAACGAGAGAGAGAGAGAGAGAGAGAGAGAGAGAGAAGCTGGCAAAGAGAATCTCCTCTTTCTGAGGTGGTCACATAGGTGAGATAGCAAGTGAATTGCTGACAGCCATTTTACCAGCATGAGGGTAGAGTCCTCCTAAAGATGAAGCCTGCCGTCAGAGAGGGAGCGGGGAGGGGATTCTTGAAGTCATTCTTTGAGAACTCTTCATTCAGCCATTACTGAGGCAATGTGTGCCCAGGACTTCTCAGTGGAATGAGCCAGTGATCTCCTGCCCCTGTCAGCCTGAACAGGGTTTCTATCCCCAGGGGGCCCAGAGAGCCCCTTTCTGATGGAAGACTGCCAGAATGTTGGTTGCTGCTGGCCTGTTTGCAAACACTAAGATGTGAGGGAGCTAGGGAGGTGAGCCCTGGCAGCTAGGCGGAGGTGGGGAGCTGGTGGGTGCTCTTTGAGGTGGTCCAAATATAGCTGTAGATTTCCTGAGGCCCAAACTGAGCAAGACTCACAGGGTTGGTGAGCCTACCTTATCTAGCACCTACTGCACTGATACTGGTCCCTGAGGCCCAAAGGGACAGGCATTGCCCAGGACCCAGTAATCAGACAGGCTCTGTCCACTCAGCAAGTATAGGGAAATAAATGAGGCCCCTTCTCCTGCCCCAGTGCCTGACTTGGACCCCTCAGCCACAGCAGTGGGCTGCTTCCCCAGGAAGCCTCCCATGGACAAAGATTCTGCCTAAAACAGGAATTTCATCCGTTTGGAATGCAGCAAGAGGCCCTGGGTTCTGTTTGTACATCCCCGGGGGGCGCGGTGCAAGAGGAGAAGCTGGGGTCTAGAGAGGGGTCGTGTGTTGTCAGAATTTGCTGTGGCCTGAGGTGTGACAGCAGCAGGGATTGGGGTCCTAGGCCAGGCTATGCCTCAGCAAAGCGCACTCCTGAGGCCTGCAGTGGAGAGTGGTGGCTGACGGCTAGATGAGCTGCCCAGATTAGGGGCCTGTGTGTCTGTTTATCACATGCCAGTGGGTTTGTCCTCAGTCCGGGTAAAAGATTTGAACATTCTGACAAGAGCTCTCAGTTCCCAAGGTGCAGGAGGTACCTTAAAAAGAAGATGGCCCCGAGGCAGGCAGGATGTGTTGAGCCATAGAGCAGGTGGGTGTCTGTCCGGAGCCCACTAGCTCCTTCACAGGCTCTGAGCCTCACGTCCCATTGCAGGTCAAAGTGGTGGGACTGTTGTGGGCACCCTCCCTTCCTTCACAACTCTACCTTCTGGATGTGTCTCTCCAGGTCTCCTGCTGGGGAACATTCTAAATGAAGTGCCAAGGCAGGAGTCTGTGAATGGAGTCGCAGACTTTGGCAGGGGGATGACTGTGAACATAGGCCTAACTTAGGATACTACTAAGAGGATGCTTCAAAACCCCTCAGTCCCCCTCCCCCGTTGGTCCATCCAGGCTGAGCTCCCAAGAAGCAGCCCCTTAGTCCTGCATCCTACAGGTGCCCACTCCAGGGGGCCACAGGCAGGGCAGGGCACGGCAGGGCAGACACTTCCCAGGCAGGTACAGCTGCATCTTCCTTAGCTTCTGTTTATCTGAAGAGGTCGGGAAGACCCTGGGGACTTTCTTCTTGCTGTCTGGCTGTCCATGTCTGGGCTGGCTGAGGTTAGTTGGGTTGGATACAGGGTCCCCAGTTGGTGACACTATTTGGGGAGATTCTCAAAGCTTTGGGAGGTGGGGCCTATTGGTCCTTAGTATGTTATTCCTGAGTGCTTCTTGTCATTCTGTTTTTCTGGTCCTCTGCCACATACTCCTGCCTCCTTGAACTGAGCTTCCCTTCCATGCCTTCCTAGCCATGACAGGCAGAAACCTCTGAAACCGTGAGCCAAACCAAATCTTTCATCCTTCGGGTTGTTCTGTCAGGAATTCTGTCCAAACAATGCAAAATAACTGGGCCAAGCATAGGAGGCAGAGTTAGAGGCAGAGGCAGGTGGATCTTTGTGAGTTTGAGGCTAGCCTTGTCTACATGGTGAGTTCCAGGTCATCCAGGGCTACACAGTGAGAACCTGTGTCTTAGTTAGGGTTTCTATTGCTGTGATGAAACACCATGACCAAATGCAATGTGGGGAGGGAGGAAAAGGTTCATTTCACTTCCTCTCCCATATAACAGCTCATCATCAAAGGCAGCGAGGGCGGGAACTCAAGCATGGCAGAAACCTGGGGGCAGGAGCTGATGCAGAGGCCATGGAGGAGTGCTGCTTACTGGCTTGCTCACATTTCTTGCTCAGCCTGCTTTCTAATAGCACCCAGGATTACTAGCCCAGGAGTGTGCTGGGCCCTCTCTCATCAATCACTAATTAAGAAAATGCCCTACAGGCTTGCCTACAGCCTGATTTTATGGAGGCAGTTTCTCAACTGAAGTTCCCTCTTCTCAGATGACTCTAGCCTGTGTCAAGTTGACATAAAACTAGCCAGTACACCCTTTCTCAAACAAAGCAAAATGAAACAACAACAACAAAAGAATTAACACTCTAGTATACAGTTCACAATGCTATGGCCATGGCTGGGCTGTCCAGGCAGGACCCATAGTGTCCACACTTGGCCTATGGCTACCACATTACTGTGATTCCCTAGGGCTGATGTTTGAGGCAACATCATGTGGACTCTTCCCCCCCACCACACACACACACACACACACACACACACACACACACACACACACACACACACACATTTTCACACCACCCTGCTTCATCTGGGCTGGGATGTGGTTCAGTAGCAGAGCATTTCCATAGCGTCTGCGAGACTCCGGATTAACCCCCAGCACTATAAAAAATAAATAAGGCAGAGGGAAGCAGGGAGGGCAAGCAGGCAAATACAGAATGCAGAACCAACCCAGGAAGGTGCACAGACAGGTGTGTGGGGAGAGGCAAGGGTCAGATGGCAACTGCCCATGGGCTTGGTCCTCTAGGCTCAACTCCATGCTCTCCTCTCTCCACTGATGCTCAGTATAGAGCCTGGAAGGTCCTGTCCCCCCACCCCCCTCCCCACCCTCCCCACCCCCGCTCTCTCCACTGTACTTTATCTCTCGAAGTCACATGTCTGTTCACACACAGAGGCCACGGGAAGCACTCAGGCTAAGCTGGCTGTGCTTCTTCTCAGTCTTGTCTCTTGCAGGCCCACCCCTCTAGTGGAACCCTCTGGTGGGGTTGTTCCTGACTGCGGCTTCCAGCCAGCTGGGGTTATGCGCAGGTCTAAAATTCTGGCTCACACACAGGCCCACTGTGCTCCTTCCTTATAGGGCTTCAAAGTTGGGGCATCAGGTAAAAATCAGGATGGAATCCCAGTGTTTTGGAGGCTGGAGCAGGAGGATTGTGATTTTGAGGGCAGCCAGGGTTGCATGGCGAGATCTTGTATCAAGAAACCAAATGAAATCACAATAAAAATCACGATGGGCAAAATGACCTTTTGAGACTATCCAAGAACTGCGGTGACAGGTACCACTGCCCGCCAGTTGGTCCAGCCTCTACCATTCCTGCCATGTCAGGGTGGATCCTGGTGTCTCCAGTGCCTCTCCATCTCTCTACCCTGAGGTCTTGAGAGACACTTGGTCCCTAACCCTATCACACTCACCTACGGAGTGGAAAGACCAGGGAAAGCATGGCCTTCAAGCTCGTGTGTTCTGTCTGCCTCCTGGCCCGGACAGCAGACAGCGCAGCCAGGAATGTGACATCACAGCTGGAGGCATCAGGCATGGACTATGGGCCAAACATACAGTCCTGAGAAACAGACCCTGCAGATTCTGGTGGCTTTGAATAAACGCATGAGAACCAGCAGGC
The DNA here is from genome assembly GCA_902168415.1 of Peromyscus melanophrys. NCBI lineage: Eukaryota > Metazoa > Chordata > Mammalia > Rodentia > Cricetidae > Peromyscus > Peromyscus melanophrys. The sequence goes on along the minus strand of CABHPR010103689.1, from coordinate 7,228 downwards.
AGAATAAGAAGCCCGGAGGTCACCGGGGCGGTGGTGGCGCACACCTTTAATCCCAGCATTCAGGAGGCAGAGCCAGGCGGATCTCTGTGAGTTCGAGGCCAGCATGGTCTATAGAGTGAGATCAAGGGCAGCCAGGACTGTCTCACAGAGAAACCCTGTCTCAACAAAAACAAACAAACAAACAAAACGACAACAACAAAAAAGAAACTCGGAGGTTAGCCATTTCAGGAGGTGCTGTTCTGTCATCCAGCAGCACCCCCACCCCGCTCCTTCCTCAACCAATGTCAGTCTGTTTTACGGTCTCACACTGGATGCCTCACGACACAAAACAGCTGCTGCAGCCCCCAGACATCATAGCACGTCACGGGCAGGAAGCATCAAAATCCAAGTTCTCTCATTCTCAGTATTTTATTTAAAAAAAAAAAAATGCCCCAGCAAACGTCCTATTATACCTCATTGGCTAGAGTTTGGTGACATGGTCAGTCTGGGCTGCTGCGAAGCTGGGAAAAGCAGTTTTTGGCAGAGAGGAAGGACACATGGCTGAGACCATTCATGACTCATGCACTCGGCCTGGACACTTTTGCTACCTGAAGCAAATTCAGGCCTGTTAGCAAAAGGTGTGTCTGTTGTCAGCAGTGGGGAGTGACCCCTGTTAGGTGACCAGCTGGCAATGCCTCTCATTTCCTCAATTAAATGTGACATTCCACTGAGGTGGTACCTGTTATTACTCCCATTTTACAGATGATAATACTGAGACTCAGAGATATTTAGGAACTTTCCTGAGGCAACACAGGCACATAGGGGGTTCACCCCCGGTCTGTCTCCCATCCAGCATGCTCCTAACTCTCTTTGGTGGATATGCTGTTTGCTGTCCAGGGGCCCCCTCACAATTGTGGCCCTCCTGAAGGAAGGGCTTCATTCTTTTTTCGTCTTTGTATTTCACCAGTGTCTTGAAATTGAGAGAGATCCGCCAAGGTGATTTAAGCAACCATTCGGTTTTGATGCTTGCTGCCTTGCAATGTATTTGAAAGCACACAGACCTGCCGCCACCTTCAGTAATCCGCCCACAAGCTCTGTATTGTTTTTCCACTGGTTCCTGCAGGTTCCTGAAGTCCTGGGCACACTTCCAACATAAATATCAGCAATGATGGAAATTTGGGGGAAGGAGAGGAGGGTGAAAGACCAGTCGAGGCCCAAGAGTGTCAGTTCCTCATTAACTGTGGAGCCATGGAAAGTTCTTTGTTCCCGCTTGCTGGCCTCTTGCCTCCAGGATCTGGGTGGGTATTACCCTGGGCCAGCTTCCTGCTCAGATCACAGACAGTCTGGCGAACAGAGGCCAGAGCCAAGCTGGGTTCTTGAGAATAGACTTGGAGCCAGGGGGTCACTGCTCAGGAGCAACAGCCTGGTCCCCTCTGTGGGCATCCTCATAGTCAGCTCCAGGGTGACTATGACAGGGAACTCCTGCACTTCTCACTTCGCATAGAGAAAACTGGGATTCGGGGACACAAAGCCTCTGTTCAAGGCCACACCGTAGAGTTTCGGCGATGGTCTTTGCAGGTGGAGCACCTCCCCCCCGTCAAGGGTGGCTGGTAGGGTTCTTGGCAACCTCAAAGAGGGTGCCAAGGACATTGCTGGGAGCCCAGCCTCAGCACTTTCCCAGGCTGTAACTCAGGGTTGGAGAGAGAAGTGTATTTGACGCAGATGGGGTTAACAGCCCAGCCTCACAGGACCCAGTGCTCTGCGGCACATAGCCGGCTGTTTCCATCCACAGCACTGCAGCCACAGAAGGCTAGGCGAGCTCCCTGCTCTTCACCAGGCTGCGCCTTTGCCTCATCTGGTAGAGAGAAGGTGTCTTTCGAAGGATACAGTGAAGAACTTGGGATGATGGCACAGGCGTGTGATCTCAGCTCTTCTGAGGTGGGAGCATGGCAGGTGTCAGGCCAGCCTGGTTAAGCAGAACCTGCCTCACAACAAGGTAGTCAGCTAACTAACTAGCCAACCTGCATCGGCTTAGAGTCAGCCCCTGGTAGCTCTTGTTCTTTTGGACCCTGAGAGCCGGCTTAGCAGCGTTCCCCACCCCACCTCCAGCAGCCACCTTTGTGAATAATCAACCAGGAGGGCCTGTACTGATTTGAATATGCAACTGAGGGGTGTGGCTCCAGGAAATTTGAGGCAAATAGAACTCAGCTTGCAAATTCTAGTGTTTTCATGGAGTGCAGTTGTTGGAAGCCAAGGGACACAGCCCCACAGAAATTCCCTTCCACCCTAAGATCCAGCGACACTCACAGTGGTTAACCGCTCCAGGAGTCACCACTCAGTGGTGACAGATTCCCCTAGTCTCCTGAGCCACGGTTGGGTTAGCCATAAATTGTGGCATCAGGGAAGTCCCCCCAAAGAGGTAGACGATATTCTGAGGTCACCCACAGGGCCAGCTCTGGGTCAGGTAAGAGAATCCTCCATGTATCTGCTCTGAGGTGGCCAGAAACCAGGCCATCAAGTGTCTTAGACACAGAGCTCGGCCCTGCCATGCTGAGGACCTGGCTGCCTTTGTCAACTTTGCCCACATCTCTGAACTCCCAGGCTCTACCTGGGGACCTGGAAAGGACTCAGGGCACTGGGGGTGACCTGGCAGAAACAGAGCCCAGGCACTGGGCCACAATGACAGGATATCCCCAGGGAGCTGGGCTGGCTGCCCACACAAGGAACGCTGGGGTGGAGACCCAGCGTAGCTGGACCCAAGGCCCCAAAGGGCATGGAGGGGGAAAGTCAGGACAGCTGGTCTCTCCAGGCAGTGAATGGCCCAGCATTGTCATGGAAAGTGTGACCACAAGCAAGAGTGAGGCAGAGGAAGTCGGGTGCCCACAAATAGAGATGTGAGTGTTTCCACTGCTCCATTCTGAAAGCCAAAGGCGCCACTTTTTCCTGGGGGGCCACATGACTACAGTCCACTAGCAATCTTAGAATTAGACATGGGTCTATCCCACCTACTATCTGGCTATAGGTCTAGAGTGCAGGGGGCTTCCCCGGACTCTGTAGCCAGGGCAATCCAGACTGGCCTGAGGACTTGACCAGCCACCTGAATTCAGCTCTAGCTTGGAAGAACCCAGAGTAAGGCCCACCCTAAGCCCCTTCCCAACCATGCACACAGGGCCTGGCTCTTAGGATCCTCAGTGGCCTCTTCTCTGTTCCATGGGGATAAATCCCACTTAAAGCCCTGACTCAAGGACCACATACAAGCTTGGCTGGTATACAATTTCCAAGGCAAATCAGGGTTCTTTGTTAACTCGGCCTTCCGCCGAGGCTGTGCAGGCAGGCTGGCCCGGTGTGCCCCCTGCCAGCCAGCCAGCCCACTCCTCTCATTGCCAAGGTGCTGGTAGTCAGAGCACACAACTGACCAAGAGACTGTGCCTTTGTGCCAGATACTGTGGTAGGTAAAGTAATGTGGAGCTAGGAGGGAAGCCCAAGAGATGTGTGGACATGGGCAGACTCCAGCTCCTCTCTGGGCCTTAAACCCCTGACTGCACGATATGAACGTTGATAGAACAATGCTCGCTCCTTTTCTTCCTCCCGTATTGGCATCTCACCTGCTTTTCCTGCTTGCCCTACTGCACTGGCGAGAACTGCATTTACCCAATATCACTGAGGGTCTAACATAACCCTCCTTACCCTTCAAAGCTCTAACAGCGTCACCCCCACCCCTTGAGCTCCTAATTAACCAGTGCCCCGGGCTTCTGTGTTTGCCCGAATTCTTACTGGCAGCCTCCAATTGGTGTGTCCCTCCAAGATGAGTACCATCTGAACCATCAAAGGTTGTTTCAGGGGCATCCTGTGCTAAAGGTCATTCATTACAAAATCACCCTCCTGGCTGGGAATGTCCTAAGAGGGTTGGGATGGCAGAGAAGAGCGGCCTTCCCAGAGAAGGTAACGGTGTGGATAAGGACAAGGAGAAAGCAAATCTTGGAGAAGGAATGGAGATGGGTTGATGTGACCGGACTCTGAGGTGGTGGAGGTGCAGGAGCATGAGATAAGCCTGACAAGTTGGCCGTGATCTTACTGGAGAAGACCACAGGGGGTCATGGAAGGCTCTTGGCAAGGGAGAGGCTGCGCAGCTGCTTAGCAAGAGGACTGTAGTCACAGCAGACAGAGGAAGAGGAGGGCCTTAGAAGCAGGCCAACCTTCTCATGACATGCTACTCTTCCTGAGGTCCGGGGGTGCCTCTGGAGGGAGAGGACGACTTCCTTTCCTTAGTCTGGCTGGGGAGATAAGGGGGTGAGGACAGGAAGTTGCCTTAAGGAGTTAGCAGCATGGCCTGATGTCCCAAGCCTGGCCACAGCAGGGCCAGCCGAGATGCGAGGGGAAGAGGCACAAAATGTCAGAAAGTCCATTCGGCACAAAATGCACAAGTGTCCTGTCCTGGGCTGGCCTGGGTACCCTGAGTGCTTCTCTCTCTGTCCCCTGACGACAAGCCCCATTTCTGTGGCCCAGTAGGTGACCCATGCTTCTTCTAGGACAAGCATCATGTGTCTCCGCAGTGGACATTCTATGCATGCCTTCTGGATACCTCCTAGCACCCTCTGTGGGATAGCTCAGGTGGCCACTCTCAAGAGTGTCCACCAGGTAGAGGATCAGGGGACAAACAACAGTCAGGGGGCTAGTGGGGGTCACATGGGGCTGTGAGAGCCCTCGTGGCCTCAGGAACTCCCAGGAATGAGACAGCTACAAGGGGATTGCCGTATCGAACAGAGGGACAGAATGAGCAAGAATCCAGAGGCCAGCCTCCTGCTGGGAGGAGAAAACCAGATGTGAACTCAGGGTTCCCCGATGGAGGCAGGCAGTGGTTAGAAAAGGTTTGGAGAGATGAGAACAAAGGGGGAGGGGTAGCCAGAAGAGGTGATAGGTGATGTGGGGACTCCTTGGAGGACCATCTGAGACAGAAAAAGAGATGAAGGTGACTCCAGACCAAGGGGCTGATCCCAGGAGGACTGATGGGATATGTTAGGAGCTGGTACAGAGTCCCTAACCCTGAACATTCAAACAATACACCCAGGGTAGGGTCGGGTACCAGATGACTTAGGGATCTCCCACTCTGAACAGCTGGAAGCAAAGGGCTTCCCACTTGTCCCCCAAAGGTGGCTATCCAAGAGGAGGATTGGGAGCTTAAGATAACAGACTCAGCCGGATGGTGGTGGTGCACGCCTTTAATCCCAGCCCTTGGGAGGCAGAGGCGGGTGGATCTCTGTGAGTTCAAGGCCAGCCTGGGGCTACACAGAGAAACCCCATCTCAAATAAGAAAAAAGCAAAGAAAAAAGACAATAAACTCAAAGACTCAGAACAGGGCTCAGCTGTGAGGCTGAGGATCCCTGAGATGCCTGCAACCAGATGCTTCTGATCCCCCAAAAGAAGTTAAGGTTCTCAAGCCTGCAAGCCTGAGGGTATTTTGGTTTGGTTTGGTTTTATAGGACATAGCAGGAGGCTGGTCTTAAACTCAAGAACCCCCTGTCCCAGCCTCCTGAGTGAAGGGATTGAAGAAATGTACTACCCACCTGGGTGAAAAGGAGCAGATCTAAAAGGAGTTTAGTGCAGCCCCTGGCTCATGGTGCAGGTCCTCCTCAGCTGTTCTGACGACAGACATGTCCCTGCCTGGTATGGAAGCTCCTCCCATCTCAGGCCATGGGTCTGGGGCTTGTGGGGTGGGGTGGGGGGGCAGGTCTACTGTATGTATCTAAGAGAAACTAGGGGACTGGAGTGTGGCTCCAGTGCCAGCCACAGGGCTTACGTGGAAGCCCGTTCTCTCCCCGAAGCTTGTTTTCCATCTCCCTCCACGGGGCTGTGCACGGATGGCCACCACAGGTCCCTCTGCAATTCCCATCATAATTTGGGTTAATTAACCTCAGTAGGTCTCTACTGAACACATCCTGGTTCCCAACCCAACCGTTAGCCTCTAACGCTACCAAAGCCCAACAAGCCTTCTACTTTCAAATAACAGAAACTCCAAAAGACCCCCAGCTGGGATTTTATTGACTCCCGAGCTCTGGCAGATGAGAAGGTGCTCTTACGGATCCATCAGAAACTCAGCTCTTAGTTAATAAACTCTCTGCGGCACTGGGGATCAAAGCTAGGCTTTGTATATACCAGGCAAGAAGTACTCCATCTCCTCACTGCTGGGGCCCCTCCTCCTCATCTCCTGCCTCCCTTCACCACATAACTTTCCTGATCTCCCTTCACTTTGCATAACTCAGCTGATCTCAAACTCCCAATCATCTTGCCTCAGATGTCCTGGGTGCTGGGTTTACGAGTCTGTCTGTGCTGCCATTCCCCACTGAAATCCAAATGCTATCCTTGTGGTGACAAGATGGCTGCCAGCCATCAATAGCTGATAGAGTAAAAATATTTTCCCCAATATTTCAACAAAAATCCAAGTCAATATATCCGGTTGGCTGAGTTCTAGTCAATGCTACTTCTGAGCCAATCCTGTGGCCAGGGAACTACAGGCTCTCTCATTTTCTAGGACAGTCATACACCAGCCTCTGTATCTCAGAAACGGGATCATTTCTGGGGCGGCCAGAGAGCAGGATGGAAAAGGGAAGAGTCCCAGAATTAAAACTGAGGAAGACAGAACGCTGATTATGGTCCATTTCCTGCACCCTGGGATTGGGCTATTATGTCCATGTGTGGGTAAGAACACTATCTTTTCCTCCTTTTTCCTCCTCCTCCTTTCTAAGCATGGACTACATTTCCCAGCTCCCCTTGCAGACAGGTGGGGCCATGTGACCAAACTGCCGGTACAGACTATAAGAGGAAACGGCATCACTACCAGGATTGGCTCATGAAAGCCCCCCTGTGACTGAGGCCATGTTCTTCCTCCCTCCCTGGCTTCATGAAGCTAGTGTGGTGACCTTGTCACCACAGTGAAGAAAGCAGAGCCACAAAAAGGAAAGAGTTTGGGTCTCAGGGTCACCTCCCTGCAGAGTGTTCCATAGGCTGCACCACTACACCATTAGAAGTAAACTTCTGTAGACTGCAACCACAACGTATTTATTCGGGGCTGACTTTGTGGTGGCAGTTGGTTTGCCCTGGCAATTGCCCATGAGCAAAGTGAGACTCAGAGGTGTGAAGCACCTTGCCCAAGCCCACACAGCCTGGAAGGGGCAGAGCTCAGAGAGGAAGCTGGACTTATACCCAGTCACACACAGCTCCTTGCCTCAAACACCAAACCAAAAAAGGACAA
>CABHPR010103687.1:16687-28371 GCA_902168415.1 Peromyscus melanophrys | reverse complement strand
GTGTGTGTGTGTGTGTGTGTGTGTGTGTGTGTGTGTGTGTGTGTGTGTGTGAGAGAGAGAGAGAGAGAGAGAGAGAGAGAGAGAGAGAGAGAGAGAGAGAGAGAGAGAGAATGAATCATCTGTTTTCTTCAATCTCTTCTCCAACTCAAACCAAGTTGTTGGAGACAAGTCTTTCATTGAACCAGGAGCTCCCAGTTTGGCCAGCAAGCCCCAGTGATCCTCCTGAACTGCCCCCAGCACTTGGATTACAGTGTGCACCACCACATCCATCTTTGCGTATGGATGCTGGGGATCTGAACTCAGGTTCTCATGCCTAAGAGGCAAGTATTTTCCTGATGGAGCTGCCTCTCCAGCCTTGATTAGGCTGTAGGGCTTATTTCCCTTTTTCTTTGATTTGTTAAACTTTCAAACTGTTCATTTCTTAAAATATTTATAAATTCTTAAATTAAAAAATTATCCTGTGTGTATGAGTATTTTGTTTACATGTATGTATGTGTGCCTTGTGCCTGAGGACTCCAGAAGAGGGCACTGGGTCCCTTGGACCTGAAGTTGTAAGTGTTGGGTAGATGCTAGGAACTTGACCCAGGTCTTCTAAAAGAGCAGTGGGTACAATTAACCACTGACTTCAAGATTCATTCATTCCTATGTGTGTCTGAATGAGTGTATGTACATGTGTGGACACTTGGAGCCCAGAAGAGAGGGTATTGGGTCCTCAGAGCTGACAGTAAGGTGTTTGTGGGATGTCCAGCTTCCTACCTGCATGCTGGCATCCTGGTTCCAGTCCTCATGTTTGCACAGTAAGTGTTCTTAACTGCTAAAACATCTCCCAACTCCACCCTGACACTGTCCTGAAGTAGAATGCATCTCTTTCCACTATGAAGCTTGGGGAATCTCCTCATTAGTTCATAAATGAAGAGCCTAAGGGAAGAGCAAATTTGTCACAGAAGGGCAGAGGTAGAAGAAGAAAGAAAAGGTGATATTTGCATATAGCTCTTTCAGGGCACATAATATAAATATAACAAGATATAGATACCTTCAAGCAAAAAAAAAAAATCATGTAAGTTAGGTAAAGCACCTAGAAGTGCCCCTGCAGTACACTGAGCTTGAAAGATCTCCATGCCCAAAGAAGCCTGGACATGTGTGGTGTGCATATGTCTGTAGCCAGTCCTCTGCTGGTGACCAGAGGATCAAAAATTCAAGGCTAGTTTAACCATCTCCAAAACAACGGCGTTTTCAGCATTAGTTATGGTTGGCAGATGCCGTCCTGTTGAATTAAGGCCACAATTTACTGACTACATATGTTTTAACTTTTTAGAAACTTACATTTATATGTGTGTGTATACCTGTGACTGTACATAGTGAGGACAACTTGTGGGAGTCGGTTCTCTCCTTCCGCCGTGTGGGTTCCAGGGCTCCAAGTCATCAGCCTTGACCGCGAGTGCCTTTGCCGTAGATCCGTTTCAGCCACTCCCTAAAGATTTAATAGACACTATTATGGCCTCTGTGAGTCCCTACAGACTTCTTCATTCTCCACCCAAGGTTTCAGTGTCAAGCCATCCAGCTCCCTATTCAAGGTTTGGATTTTACTTCTAGATTAAATAATGAGGAGAATACAATGGGAGGTTTGTCGTTACCAATGTGTTCCCTTAAAGAATAGTAATGGAAACTGGTCACTTTCAACCACTTGAGGCTGTGGGCATGCTCTAAGGTCTGGTGTGTCTTGTGCTTCTGATTGTAATCTGTCTTTCAATATACTCCACCATTGTCTCTCAACAGGGCTTTTTAGATGAGGAGTCTCCTCACTATAATCCCCTGTCCTGCACAGAGAGGCATAGACTTCTACAGGGGAAATTGGTAAGCATGAGATTTGTGTTTTGTTTTTAATTACTTAGGTGACAACTGTGATTCAGCTAATATATAAAAATAAAAATGTAGTTCAAACAGGCATGGTGATTGCACCTGTTATCTCAGCATTCAGAAGGCAGAACCAGGCTAATCTCTGTGAGTTCGAGGACAGCCCAGTTTATATAGTGCGCTCTAGGCCAGCCAGGGCTATATAGTGAGTCTGTCTCAAAACAAAAGTACCCTAAACTATGCAGAAAAGAAAGGAAGAAAGATAGGGGCTGGAGAGATGGCTCAGGGCTTAGGAATACTGGCTGTTCTTCCAGAGGACCTGGGTTTGAGTACCAGTACCCACATGGCAGTTCACAACCATCTATAACTCCATTTCCAAGGGATCCAACACCTTCTTCTGACCTCCTCGAGTATTGTACTCCCATGGTACATAGATATAAATGCAGGCAAAATACCCACATACAAAAAAACAATAATTAAAAAAAATCATTCAGTATGTATGAAAAAGCTGAAAAATCTAAATATGCTACTTATCTACAAAACATTACCAGACAAGCAATAGATTCTTTCTTTTTTTCCTTCTTAATTATACCATCTAATATAAGAGGTGGTGATACAGCCTTTTGCTTACAGAACCATGAGGCATTATGTAGCTGGGCTTGCCCCTCACTCCTACCCACTTCCCTAAAGCCTTGTTTCTGTCTAAGTGGGATTGTGTGGACTTGGTGATGTGTGAGCATTCTGTTAGCTGCTGCCACTGGGTCTGTGTTGTAAGTGCGTGGGAATGAACCTCTGGGGCCTCACCACATTGGCTAAGGCTATACCTTTGAGCCATATCTCCAGTCTTTTTACTTTCTATTTTGAGACAGAGTCACACTAAGTTGCCCAGACTGGCCCCGCACCCACTTTGTGGCCCAGGCGAATCTTGAACTTGAGACGTCCCTGCCTCTGCCTTCCAGGTGTTATGACAGCCTGCACCTCCGGGCCAGGCTTGAATAAGTATCAGGTTTGCTTCTGTGCTGAGGCTCTGGATAGAAGTCTGAAAACTTTGCTCTGTAGCAGCCTTACTTGAGACCAGTCACATCCTGTCTACTTTTTTCTTTGAAATTTTGTTTTTATTTTTATTTTGTGTGTGTGGTGCTTTGCCTGCATGTATGTCTGTACAAGACATGTGTGCAGTGCCCACAGAAGCCAGAAGAGGGCCTTGGATCCCTGGGCACTGGAGTTATAGATGGTTGTGGATCACCATGTTGGTGCTGGGAACCAAAAACTGGGTCCTCTGCAGGAGTAGCTGGTGCTCTGCTCAACTGTCCTCTGGCACTTGTCTATTGTTTTTTTTCTTTCTTTCTTTTTTTTTTTTTTTTTTTGAAGTATTTTTATTAATTGAGAATTTCATGTGATATATTTTGGCCATATTCATATCCCTCCAAACTCCTCTCAGATCCACGCAGACTCTAACTTCATGTTTGTCCTACCCTGCCCCCGCCCAGCCCCGCCCCGCCCCTGCCCCTTCCCCTGCCCTGCCTCACCCCTGCCCTACCCCTGCCCCAGTCCAGTCCTGGCCCCGCCCCTACCATCATGAGTCTTTTCTTAAGCTGAGGGAATTATCTTGAGAACTGTGGGGTGGAGCTTTCCTTTAGACAGCTGATAATGCTGCTTTTCTGTTCAGAAGCGGTCCTGCCACCAAGCACAGCCGAGGCAAAAAGGAAGCGCCCTTCAGGTACCCCTGACCTGGAAAGACCCCCGCCAGTGTACGCCTCTGCTAAGTGAGTGTGGACACGCTCCTCCCCACTCCTGCCCACTCGTAGGTGGGGAGGGGTTTCTTGAGAGAGACAATAATTAATAACAGGGAGATATATTGGATATTTGTCTATGGATTCAGTTATTACGTACCTGAACATCCACTCTATACCGGGCACCATTACATATAATGAAGAACAAATCCTAAAATAACAAGACCTGAGTCCAGAAAACATTCCATAGACGATGGGAGAAACGAAGTAGGGGGGGAAGGAGACGGTTTTGGGAACATGCTGAAATAATTCTGAAAGCTGGAGTGTGGGCAGAAAACCAGGACTCCAAAGAGAAGGCAGAACACGCAAGTTTCATCTTCATTTGTGGAGCCAAAGCTTAGGGTGCATTTAGAGGAGTCAGCAGGAAATGAAGGGAAAACGGTGAGGTGGGGACCTGGGGCTGATCTGAACAGCCAGGCCAAAGGTAAAAGGACAGCATCCTGAGAACGACTCGGAGCCAGACAGCACCACCGCTCCTGTGTGTGATGGCGGACAGAGCCTAGTGTGCTCTGAAAGGACTGAGGGTTGCTGTGGTTGTCAAGACAAACTTAAGAAGAAGCATAAAGAAAGTGGTTTGTGAATCATGAAACCAGAGGAGCAGCAGCCACTGCTGACGGACGTCGGGCTAGACCGGTGCTTTAAACCAGTTTTATTAACGGAACCCTTGGCTGCATCCTGTGTTCTAGTGTGCTCGATAACTTCATTAGTCCTCACCACGGTCCCATAGGGTGATGTTAGTGTATTTCCCATTTTACTGTATTATCTTTTGTGGACTGGAGACAGAACATGCTGAATGACGCTCTACCACCAAACTGTTTCCCTGGCTCCTGGCCCATTTTATTTTTCATTAAAAATTTATTTTATTTTATTTTATTTTGTTTTATTTTATATGTATGATTGTAAATGCACCACATGTGTGCCTGGTGCCCATGGAGACCAGAAGAAGGCATCAGATCCCTCCAGAACTGGACTTACAGATCGTGAGCCAGGGCTGCTGGGAGCCCAACCTAGGGGCTCTGCAAGAGCACCACGTGCTCTTCAGCACATGTCTCCTGCCTACAGTTCTCATTTTAAAGATGAAGAAACAGGGAACATCAAACATAATCTGCCTGAGATCGTGTGTCCCTTTACATATAAGTGTATTAGGGCTCTGAGTGAAGACGTTAATTTATCTACAAACACACCACCTGCATGAGGCAGAACTAGGATTTGAACCAAAATCTCTAAAATTTGAACCAAAATTTGAACATGGTCTCCATGGCAACTCTTCAGCACCACTGCTGAAACATAGACAAGCAGCCACAGATGGTCCAAGAATGAGTGGCCACGGCTGTGCTCTAGTGAAACCTCACTATGAAAGCAGGCCACTGATTGTGATGCCTGCTGGCTGTGGATTGTGGACCTGCTAGTGGCTCGGTGGACAAAGGTTTTCTGTCCTCTTTACGCCCCCCGCCCCAGTTCATTTTGTTGTTGTTTGTCTGTTTTTAATAAACATTGGATATTTCTACCTCCACATAACTAGGATAAAATGTTAATAGAATCAGATTGATTTTCACTTTTTCAGACACCATACACTCAACTGCTTAGGTGAGAAAGAGTTTAATCTTTAACACAATTTGAATGGGAAGTTCACCTCTACCCTCATTCCTTCCTGCAATAGATGCCTTGTGTCTTGACGCCCTTACAGCAATTCCAAGGCTAGAACTGGCATCCGTCTCATGTGTCAAAAAGCCAGCCCATGCTCCGTGTGAAAGACCCCCGCAACAGGAGGCGGATGGAGCGTTGGATGTGACAAGACCACCCCAGTAAGTTAATCACAGCTGTCCCATCCCACCTTCTATATTTTATCTGATATTATTATCTCTTTGCTGTTTTTTTGATGGAGTTCCTCCAGCTCTCTGAGGAGTCACAGTTTAGAATCCAGATATTGCTTTTGACTTTCATGAGACTGCTTTGCAGAACACACTACATTTTTACTGCTAAGTTAACTGAGATGAGTCATGGACATCGTTTGTCTCTGCTGCCCTGCACCCCAGTTGCCAGCCTCAGTTGTCCTCACTTGCCTTTTAAAGTCAAAAGACTGATCTCTAGAACACACCTGAGTATCAGTAGGGTTGGCAGGATTAACTCCCCAGTGAGAGCCCTTTCTGCTCCTGAGTGGAGGAAACAAAGCTTTGAATTGCAAATGTCACATTTTAATTTTTGGTTAGCTTTTCTGTCCTTAGTAACTTCTCTCTGAAGGAGATAGAGGCTTCCTGCTTGACTAGAAATTGGCTGGCCTGGGGGAGGGGTGCTGGGAACTATGCCATAGTTTGGTCCCTGCTAATTTGCAGTTTTTCACCTGCAGAAAGCCACTCTCTTCTCTACCACCAGGTGTCCACTCCCCACAGGAGGCTCCATCTTGGGACCAGAACTTCTAGATTGCACCAGGATGAACGAGGACCTTAGCGTAGAAGTGAGTATGGATGAAGATCTGTTTCGTTTTCAGCACTACTGTGTTCTGGTCCTCTTTGGAGGCTGTTCCTCCTTCCTCTCCTTCTTTATAAGAAATATTATGGGACATCCTAGAACTCACGTACATAAGAAATATCCAACTTTGAAGCCAGGAAGTTAAAATTCAATCATTTGGGTTATGGGCTGGAGATAGTTCACTGGTTAAGAGCACAGAATGCTCTCATAGATGACCTGGGTTCAATTCCCAGCACTCATATGATGGCTTACAACCATCCCTAACTCTAGTTCCAGGAAATGTGGCACACTCTTCTGGCCTCTGTGGTGCACATACACACAGGCAGGCAAAACACCCACACACATAAACAAATCTAAAATAGAAATAAGAACAAGCTTTGGTTTGAATGACTAAGGGAGAGTTGGGTGGAGTATGCTGGTTTGTGTTATAGCTTGTTTTTGTTACTTAAGTTTGCTAATGCTTTAATAAATCTCGGATGGCAATGACTTTCCAGGAACTGAGATCAGGACTAGGTATCAAAGAGTACACATTGCCGAAGGCAGGTGCTGATGGCGCTCCTCTAAAGACGACAGTGGCCTGAACCACTTCAGAACGGTCCCTATGTAATCACCCCAGGCCAACAGATGTACTTGGTGTGCCTTCCTGTGCTCAGCATCTGCCCATCCATCATTCTTAACTCTCACACCAAGCAATTGGTTGCCTTTTTAGATGTAGTCACAGAATTGAGAAATGCCATACCATTAGAACACTTGGTCACTCCCTCACCCGTCCCATGCACACATTTAGTCCTCCGTCCCCACATTCTGTCCCTAGGCAACCAGCAACCTTCTTTCTCTAGAGACCTGTCTCTCTCTCATGGAAGCCTCTTGTACAGGGAATCAGACACTGTTTGGCCTCTTGGGCCTGATTGCTTCTAATGAGCATCAGATTGGCAGATTTAGTCCACATCAGGTCCTCACCCTGCTGTATGGATGTCTCCTTTCTTCCTCACTGACTCACAGACATTTGAGTAGTTCCTCGGCCTGTTGGGAACAATGCTTCTGTGAATACTGGTACATAAGTTTTTGTATAAACTGTTTAAAATGCTTTTGTGTATAGATAGACCCACAAGTACAATTGCTGCATCTCGTGTGGTATCCTCGTGTTTAATGTCTTGGTGATCTACAGAACAGATTCCATGGCCTGTACTGTTTTACCTAGCCACCATCAGCATCTGAGGATTCTAATTTCTCTACATTATCACCAATACCGTGTGACTGTAGCCAGCTCAGAGGATGCAAAGTGAGAGCCCGAGGGTTTGGATTTGCATTTCTCTAATGAATAATGATGTCCATCATCTTTGCATGTGCCTGTGGGACATTCGATTTTCAATGTAAATATGTCTCCTGAGATCAGAGGCCCACTTTTAAAACTAGTTCTTCTTTCTCTACTCACTTTTAAGAGTTGTTTTAATTCTTCCTGTTAAGTGCATGCATCTACTTTTATATATTTTATATAATTTCTGATATATAATTATGTATACTTTTTATATTTAATAATTTATACATGACTTCTGTTCATTGGTACCCATCTTATTGACAAGCTAAGGACAAGAGAGAAAAGGGACACAATTCCCCTTTGCTATTACTTAGCATTCTTCTGAAGTTTTAATACAGGAAGTTGACCTTAGCCACTTACAGGATGTTTGGTTGTTAGTAATTTCCCTTTTATCGGGCACGAATTTCACAACGAAGAGGGAAGAAGCAGTATGAGCTGATCATCAGGCACAGTGCAGGAAAGCATTTCCACATGCCTCGGTAACCCTCTCCACCTGCCGGAGTGGCCAAGGAGACACCTGGAGTTGAGGGAGTTAAACCACTTGAAGATGACTCAGCTAGTAAGTTCAAGTTCAGCTTCCCATAGCTTCAAATGACCTGGGCTTTCAGCGCCCCCTTTTAGCACACTGAGTTCAGACGCTTCCTTCGTTCTAATCACTCACGGCTGGATGGAAGGTGGTCTGAGGGCTAAGCGATGTAATGCTTTGTGCACTTGACAGGATCTGGTCATCCATTCCATGGGGTCTCGGCTGAGTTGTTCACCTGTGATCTTGATATCCACTTAGAAATAGGAGTCCCCAGAATCACAGTAGAAACGTCCTCCCGGCATGCTGCTGGAAGAATGTCTGGGTCCCCTGCAGAGGCTCACACTATCTTCTTAGAACCCCAGGAAGCTGTACAGTGGCCTAAACTACCAGTTCTCCACACTGTCACCCCAGATTTTCTATTCTCCACACATGCTCTACAGCCTAAGATTGCCATCTCCTCCACCTCTCCCCACCTTGTCCTCTGAACACATCCCCCAAAGCTCCCCTTCACCCGCCACCTCACCTCTGAGCATTTAATGGTAAGCTCTGATTCTTAGTGTTCTCACCAATAATGAGTACAGGGATTAAAATAAGCACAAAATAAACAGGAGTAGAGCCCATAATCCATGTTCGTCCAAGTACACAGTGGCAATGGCCTTTCCCTGACCCCTGGCTGTAAGCCATGGATCTCTGTCCATCTCTACAACCTTATGATGAACTTCTTGCCTCATACCCGGGTTCTTCTGTCACTTGTCACACCTATGTTTCTACCTTTATTCTCCTAGCATTGTGTTGTGGTTATCTGTACCTCAGCCAAACCAGGAGGGTGTACTGTCACAGTAAATCACACAGCCCCGTCTGGGGCGTTCCCCTCGAGCACTGGTGTTTCTCAATTTGTCAAAATTCTGTTCGGTTGCCAAGGCTGGTTTCAAAAACCAACTGCTTCACAAGCCTTCTGTGGTGACACGAAGTGTTGGTGCCCCCAAATCTCCGCTTCTCAAGGGAGAGATTGCTCACAATTAGGGGTTCAAGGGCAGGTCTCCCTGGGCTGCCTAGGGTGTGCTCCAGAAAAGCCAACCCATGGCCAAAGGGTTCCTTCTGCATTCTTGTACCCCCTTTTTGAGGCCTCAGTAACTCATTTTAAAATTGAAATTAGATTTTTTAAACATTTTTTTCAAGTGGGATGGTGCATGTACCACAGTACATGAGTGGGGGTCAGAGGGCAATTTGCAGGAGCTGATTCTCTCCTACCACATGGGTCCAGAGATCAAACTCGGTTGTAGGCTGGGCAGCGGGCTTCTTATCTGCTGTACCACCTGCTAACCCTGACTAGGTAATTTTGGAAGACTCCTATGGTTCACATTGCCTAGAACTCACTGTGTGCTTATACTATCCAAAGACTTTGATCCTTCTGCCTCAGCCTTGGGAGTGCTGAGGTTCTAAGTGTGCACCACCTCACCAGACTCAAGGCCCCAGGAACTGTGGTGTCTCTTTCCTGTTAGCTGTATTCTGGCCACGTTGTGGTCATTCACTGTATTTATTTATTTATCTGTCTGGGGGTGGTGGCTGTGTGTACTCATGTCACGATAGCATGTGGAAGTGAGTCATTTCTCTCCGCCCACTGTGTGGTCCCAGGGACTGCTATCAAGTTGTCAGGCTTGGTAGCAAGCATCTTTACCTGCTGAGCCATCTTGCTGGCCTCAGTTTCCTATTTTTGTCCTGTATCAGGCAATAAGCTTGGTGGAAAGCGTTAGATGGGGACACAGAAGCAGTTTGTCCTTTAAAAAGAACATGAGGTCTCCATCGTAGATACCAATGGGATATTGGTATGTTGACCCTCTTCCCAGGAGCTCCCCAGGTCCCGGCTTTCTGAGCCGGTAATCAACCCTGTCTAGAGTTCTCAGCTCACCTGAGGCTTGGGGGTTATTAGCCCTGTAGAGAGGATCCTTCTTTGGTCACTAATCAGTGTGTAGCCGACAACCTGGGTAGATGAAGTCTTGTCCTCCCAAGTGTCCACTCTGACATTGCTGTAGGCTGGAACACCAATGGGGAGGACTCAGCCAGGTCGCTGCACTGAGACTCGCATCCCGAAAGTCTCAGGATTCATTTCCTAGTTCTCTTCACATCCTCAGAGGAAGCTCTGTTCTTTCATTTCAAATTCTATCATAATACAAGATGAAATTGAACACCGGTGTTCATGGGAAGGTCTTTGAGTAGGTGAAGGAGTCAGGCAAGGAGAGAGTCCCAAGAGGTGTCCTGTAGTGCTTGGGCACTCTGTGTGGAACGTTCTTAGGAGAACAGAACTCGCTTAGGGACCCACGAGAGAAGCAGAGATTATACTAAAGCACTTTGGAGGAAATGTGTTTCCCGGGATTCCACAGCAACGTGGGGTGGTTTAGTGTGTGAGAAGATAGATGAGAGGAGGCTGGATAACATGTACAGCTGCTGAAATCTCATGATGAGTACAGGAAAGCTCATCCTACTTTCTACTCATTGATTAATTGTTAGCCATATGGAATGAGGTTTGGAATTGAGCAGGCAGGCCATGTATTAGCTGTGGGAACTGGTACATGTGGCTGTATCTGTCTGAATTTGTGTCCCCTGTGAAAGGGGGTGTTACTCTGCAAGGTCTTTTGAGTATCTACATGCATACATACAAACACACTGCTCTATGTATATTACAAACACACCTGCATGTATGTGTCCACACAGCTAAGTTCCTGCCTGCTGGCTCATAGAAACAAGGTAGACCCCACACAGAGGAGAAACAGTGGCACCCTGTGACCACTGCTGATGAGCAGGGAAGCATCTCTATTCCTGGGTCCTCTGACTCGCATCTCCAGGGGAGTCACCAGAACTCAGACCTTTTAGGTCTGTTGGCTTCAGGTGGACATAAAGCTTTGGGCTTGTTGAGTAAGGTGGTTTCTTTCCCACACATCTTTGAAATTATTGCCTGTTGACCACACTGCCCATAAGCCTGTCTGCGCCTCAGCCTGTGCCAACCCCTTTCTTCTGTCAGCAGCAGACCGCTGTGCACTTGGGTGTTCTCAGAGGATGCCCTGCTGGCACAGTGTGGGTGGCATTTCCAGATGCACAGGCTCCACTGCTTCCTCCACAGGCTGTGTCCATTTCCTTAGGGTCCTCCAGGGTCACAGTGACTTCTCTCTGAGCAACAGCTCCTCCTCTGCCTGCCTGCCTCTCCTCAGCCATTGCCTTCTCCACTGGGCTGAAGAGTAGACAGCTGCTCTCTGAGAACCTTGCAAACCTGGATACATGCTAGGTACTTGTTTCTGCCCTGAATGTCCAAGAATTAGGGAGTTCCATGATAGAACACTTGGGAGGCTGAAACAGGAAGGGTAGACTGAATCCGAGGCCAGCCTGGGCTACATAGTAAGACCCTGCCTCAAAACAAAACAACTAAAGCTCCCTTCTTCCTCTGGTCTCTGATATGAGCCTACAAAGATACCTGGTAACATATATGGATTTGCTAGTTCATATTAAAGATTTTTAAAAATTCTACATGTATGGGTGTTTTGCTGCTTGTATATATGTATACCACATGTATGTAGTACCCAAAGACAGCATTGGATCCCTTGGGACTGGAATTACAGCTATGAGCCACCATGTGGGTCCTGGGAGTCAAACACAGGTCCTTTGCAAGAGGATTTACACCAGGGGTGTGTGTGTGTGTGTGTGTGTGTGTGTGTGTGTGTGTGTGTGTGTG